>NDFZ01005241.1:309204-431847 GCA_002192655.3 Mamestra configurata
GGGAGGGGGGGGCGGCGGCGGGGGGGCTTCGTCCGGCAGTGGTGGGTTTGATGGGAATTCTGCTACTTCTGGAATCATAAGGGGCGCACTAAGTACATCACATCTCCCGTTTATAGAAAACGTGCACGGTGTAGACAGTGCCATCTAACGTTCCACATTCAGAACTTTTACCTTACGCATACTTGACATTGACACTTCTGTATTGCCAGCAACTGGGCACTTATCAGATTTTTATTTGTTGTGGGGAAATCCTCATGGATACCCTGCGTCTGGGGAGAACTGATGATTATGTCGGTTTTGTAGTGAATAATGTCCCAAAGTCGCTACCACTACAAAACAAAATGGTTTAAAAGAGTGTCCATAGAGTTTCTTACACATTCTTCTCCATAGAGATTTACGGTTTGGACTGACTGTTGATGGTTTATTTGAAATAAATGCTTTGACTTTGACTACAGTAGCCGGGGTTGCGCGAGGCTTTATTTAATGTTAAGTAAAAATAAATTCCTAATGCATGACTCACAAAACCTGACCGGGGAATCGAACCACATGCTCAGCAGTTGCCCAATCTAGTCAGGACGTAGTGCGAATTGGTCCTTCGGCACATTGAACGTTTTTCGAGTTTTTTTCAACATGACGTTTTGCGCCAAGACCGTTCGCTTTAGCCTGCTGTGTACTAACAACAATGAACTAGCGCGACTGATTGATGGATATTATTCTTGCTTGAGCATCCGGCAGCAATTACCCGTAGATGTCACTGCTTGCGGTAGCATCGGGCTACCTCCTTCCCTCTATTATTACTTAACAGACAGATGTGTTACTGGCGAGTTTGTTGTGCCACTTTTCCCAGCTAAAGTACTAGGAAGTGGTGACGGGCGGGCGTTTTGGGTGTGCCTCAACCTAATTTGAATAAATGACTCAATTTCGGTCAAAAACCAAAATTGAGTCATTTATAAAATATAATTTACTGATCCTGGCAAACTTCAAATATGAAGTTTGCCAGGATCAGTAAATTATATTTTCAATTCGCAACGTACCGTCCCCACTATCAAGCTCCATCTCGGCTTGTCCCTCGAGCGTGTTGTTAACGGAGGCGGAGGGGAAGAACGTGAGCTTCTTGCGCTTGTAGGCCTTCATGGCGTTGGGCGCCAGGAACTGCAGCATGGACATCTTGCTGTCCTGCTCTGACATCGGCGGCAGACCGAACTCCTGGGACTCCTGGAAGTTTGAGAGGCAAAGTAAGTACTTTCCTTCACATGGACCTACGTGGGCATTTATAAAACGACAGAAGCTAGTGCGTGGTTCAAATTGGTTGTTTCCTATAGAGAACTGGCAAAACTCCAGTTACTCTTAAAAAAAAAAACAAAGTATCAAGTAAGTACATACAAAACGTAGGTATAAAGGTGTAGCGGCATCAATGCCGCCACATGAAAAACTAAGAAACGAAATTTGTACGGCAACAAAAAGCACCGCAGCGCCATCCACCCCGAACTAACATCGAAATCCTGCATCGCGCAAGCAAAGTTCTCCGTGCGATTTGAAAATATACAACAGTCCGAATATCAACTATCGGGCAGTTGCCCACCAGACACAACAACCGTCTGGTTCGGAGGATCCTCCCCTTTTCGGTGGAGGTATGCGGGACTTTACTCTCTGTTCCGCATACCTCCAAAAAGGTAAAACAAAAAAGTAAGGGCACTTTTTACGCGATACTATGAGTCAAATGTGTGTGATAATAATAATTAGAGGTCGTTTAATCGGATGCATATAGTAAATTTGCATCTGATAGATATATATGTAGTTATGGTTTGGTAACATTGATGGGGGCGGCGGCGGTGGCATCTTAGAATATTATTATTAAAAATAAAATCCCGGGATTGCATAACTAATCTATATATTTATATATATGTCACCGGAAAATTTTTATACAGTTTTTATGGTTTTTTATACAGTTATTTTTATACAGGATAAAAAAATAGGGAAAATCATCTAAGTGACGTGCGATACAAAACTAATTTCTTCCATCGCCACTTCGGATAGACAGTGTTTATATAGTCTGATTAGTTAAGGTATAGTTAGCGATTCCAACTTAATCGACGTCAATGGATCAATATGGCAGTGACAAGAGCAATTCTTCAAGATTTGCAGCAAAATCGTTTTGTATACAATAAATCCCATCCAAATTCAATAGTTACCTATATATCCGTGTCTTATTAGGAAATAATAGTTTACAATTTCAAGCGATATTTTACAATCTTATGGCGTTTGCTATTTCAATATAAATACCACTGTTATAATTGTGATTTAATCAATGTCTTTGTGAGCTGGTTTAACTTGACATGCCATATCCAATGCTATTGTATTCATTTATAGTGTGATTTTAAAGTGTATTAATGTGATAATTATGGGCTATGCCTGAAATAAATTCATTTTATTTATTTTCTGGTGACATATATACTAAGCAAGCGTTCGTTCTTTTTGAACAGTGCTAGCGGTAATTCTTTCCATTGCTCAGGTAACCCCTTCGTCGGTCGTCGGGTCATCGAACCCCATAAATATCACGCGCATGGGAGCTATAATAATACGTTGCGGAATTTGTTCGAAAGAGTCACCGCGGCCCTGGAACGCAAAGGGCTTAAGAAGGAACACGGATGGGTTTTAGTCAGTAAGAGTCTGACACGCCCTTCCGCTCCACCCAGAGCGGAAGAAGTCATTTGATGATTTCCCATCCTTAAAAAAAAAAAAAAAAAAATGGGAGCTATAATACGATGCACGTAATTCGTGTATATTGGTAGAGATGGCAACAGATCATGACCAGTTGAAAATAAATTTGTTTATCCTAAGGGCTATGTCAACAACTTTAGTACTTACATCTATGTACCGCGAACTGGCGGGGACGTTGAACCCGGGGAAGTCTAGAATCTTTTTGATGTCGAACTTGTCTTTACAGCCAGTTTCACAGATCTCGCCCTCTTCGTCCTCAGGTTCTAAAATGGCAGTACCCTGTAATGGAAGAAATAAAAAAAAACATCATAACGCTATTTTCGAAGAGTTGGTAAGTAGGTAGAGGATTATTGGTATACCTTTAATTATTTGGTAGGTTATAATTGCCATGTCTTATGTAATTTTATAATAAGGGCTACATTATTGGGTAAGGGCGAACTAAAGCAATAATTAAAATAGTATTTTTCTTTTTTTAATTTGCTATTATTATATTGCTTGGACATCCATCAGGCCATTTATGTGCATTCTACAGCATTTACAGAAGGTTTAGTATATTTACCGTTGAATCAAACATAGTGATCCCAGAGTGAGATATCCTGGCTTCTTCAAGCCATCCAGGAGGGTATCCTAGTAGCCTCATGCGGTAGATATGTAGCGGTAACTCATTCCTCTTTAGTCCCAAGGCATGCCGTAACTGCCCAGATATTCTACCAGGTATTAGATGTCCGTATTTCTGTTCATCTTCTACGTGGTATCGTCTGTAAAGGATAATCATAAACATGTAGTGAAAATTATTGTTTTATTTTGCTATAACTTATCAGTAAGATACAGTCTTATGATAGGCGGCGGCGATCTCTCACGTCCGGCCCTGATTAAATCCATGGTCCGGAGCGAGGCAGTAATGCTAGCGAAGGAGGAGGCGGGCCGCGCGAGAGAAAGACAAGGCCTTCGCTCCAACCGCCGCTACAGGAGAAGACGCCCCGGGCGTCGGGAGTCGCAGGGCGATCCCCGGCCACCGTAGGCGCGGGCCTGCGGACGGCGAGCGTTGGGTGGTTCGCTGTCCGATCACCACCAGGCCCGGGTCGATGGCGCGTTGTGTTTCACGCGCGCCTCTTAGCCAAAGCCTGCCAGGGTTGCGGAATTTGTTCGAAAGATTCACCGCGGCCCTGGAATGCAAAGGGCTTTAGAAGGAACACGGATGGTTTTTAGTCTAGTCTAGTAAGAGACTGACACGCCCTTCCGCTCCACCCAGAGCGGAAGAAGTCATTTGATGATTTCCCATCCACAAAAAAAAAAATCAAAGATAGTCTTATGTATGAAAAAATTGCTCTGAAAATTGAAAATTGAAAATGAGAATTGAATTGGAAATTGAATTGAAAATTTGTTCTGACGCAGTTGCTGATCAAATTTTACAGTATCTATCGATCTAATCAGAGAAACATAGGCTATCTTACGACGATAAAACTTTTTTTTTGTTTTTTTTTTTTTTTGCTGGGGCTGGGTGCTATACTCTATCCGTTTAGGTAGTTAACTAAAGGTAAACAATCTTGATGTGTCTTTTTACATAAAAACTCAGTTTAAAAATAAAATGCAAGTAAAAACCAAAGTAAATACAACAGTAACGAATACTAAATCAATTGAACCATAAGTTTGAAAAGTAGTTTATTTGTTTAATATGAATTTGTGTAAAAAGACACATCAAGATTGTTTACCTTTAGTTAACTANACAACTGATAAACATACTTATATATTTCTAAATACATACATATTATAGACAAATTACACCCAGACACAGAACAAATCATCATGCTCATCGCACAAAGATTTGTCCTGGGTGGGAATCGAACCCACGACCTCCGGCTAAGCAGTCAGGGTCACTAACCACTCGACCAACAGGCCAGTCGTTATGGTTCAATTGATTTAGTATTCGTTACTGTTGTATTTACTTTGGTTTTTATTTGCATTTTATTTTTAAACTGAGTTTTTAAGTAAAAAGTTACATCAAGATTGTTTACCTTTAGTTAACTACCTAAACGGATAGAGTATAGTAACAAATAATAATTATTAGCTTTTGGAATATACGTTTTTTCAGTTGAACATACCCAACTCTAAGTGAATTCATGGCTTTTCTGTTTTCTGCTATTCTAGCGTGATCCCTTGGCAAGGTGCACTCTCGCAGTTGATGGCTACCGTCACAGTTGAAGCAGCATGGCCCTCGCCGTAGTGGCGGAGGGGTTGGTTCCTTCGCTGGAGCATTTGTTATTACCTTTGATGATGCCTGAAATTGCAAATTGGACCTTAAGTTGAAGTTGACCTAATTAAGAAAGAAACGACTTAATAATTACTTAAATTAATATAATTTCGTACTAAATCTAGCTGAACAAAACACTAGACAAAGAGTTTGTAAGACAATGCCACAGTCCACAGCCCAAAACTCAGAATATAGAAATTTGAATTTTGGCCAGTAGTTGTAGTTTTATAGGTATCATGCTAGGAAAGGATTTTGTGAAAATCAAGCCTTGAGAGGGGGGAAGAAAGTAAACGTTTGTATGAAGTATTATATTGCTTATCATCATCTGCCTAGCCTTTTCGGGTTAGCTTCCAGTTAAACTGGATTAAGCTGAATACTAGTATTTTACATGGAGCCTGCCTTCCAGATTTCCACAACCCATTAACTTCTGACTATCCGTAGTGACTGCCAAAGATCTACAAATGACAGCCGGGACCAACGGCTTAACATGCTTTCCAAGGCACAGAAGAGTCACCCATCCACAGGCCAACCTCGGTAAGCGTTGCTTAACCTAGAAGACCAACCCGTGCAGGTGTTATTATTTAGCCTCAAGCTCCTTCTATTTTATTGCTTATCTAAAAGTTAAACAATGGAAGCTTTTGAAGTCTATTAATTTCAGGTTGAACAAGGCTCCAGGGTCCATGTGAAATCACAAGTGCTAGTTTTATCATACAAATAGAACCACTGATGTGAGCATAAATACCAGTAAGATTAAATTTATAATAATATACAATATAATATAATATCTTTGGACAACTCACACACGGTCATCCAATCCCAAACTAGGCAGAGCCTGTGCTATGGCAACCAGACAACTGATAAACATAATTATATATTTCTAAATACATACATATTATAGACAAATTACAACTAGACACAGAACAAATGATCATGCTCATCACACAAAGATTTGTCCTGGGTGCGAATCGAACCCACAACCTCCGGTTTAGCAGTCAGTTTATCATAACAATGAGTCAGTTTTACACCCACAATCACAACTAAGTATAATATGAGCATGAGTACAGATTGTTACCAGGTAATCCTTGAGATAAGGTAACCCTTCATTATACTGTGCTGTCATTATAATGCTGTTTGATAAATACTAAACTATACAGATTGCAGTATTTGAATATTTTGATCCTCCGCTTAATTCAGAGAAAAACATTTTGCAATTTAGTTGTTAATGTGTTGCCTCACGGTATAATGTAATATTTATAAGAAGTGGGATTAGGTAGGTACGAAGTGGGATATTAAAACTGGCCAAGTGGAAGTCGGACTGGCATGCAAGGTTCTGAACAAATTTTATTTTTGTAACATTACTTTAACATTAGACATTTTATAAGTTTTCCTGTAATCTGTAGGTAAAGAACTATTACCTAAATTTTTTTCATAATATTAAGATCAGTAGTTTCAGAGATAAGGGATGGTCATTTTTCATCTAATTTCTTGGATAACTTTTAATTTGTTTATTTTTAAATTATAAAAAAGATATAATTGAAACCCTCATAATACCCTTTCATTAAATGTCACATGTTTTTCAGTTTGAAAAACATTTTTTTTCAATTTTCTAGTTTGTTCCCAAGTGAGCCCCATATTCAAGATTTACATATTTACGTAACGCTTCCGTGTTTGGAACACAGAAGTTCATATGTGTACAAAATTTAAACAGAATCGGTCCAGTAGATTCATAACAAATTGGCTGTGATAGATGGGCAGACAGACAGACATCCAAGTGATCCTATAAGGGTTCCGTCTTTCACGGATGTTGGGAACCCTAAAAATTAAATTGATAATAATCTACTACAAATAATAAGAAAGCAAGGTTTACCTGACTATATCTAGGAATAATAACTGGCCGGTCAGCACAGGGGTCAGTGTCCACAAAGAACAAATTACTTTCTTCCTTCGTCTCCACAATGTTTTCACGTAATTCAGGTTCAATTAAATCTTCAGGCCAAATGTCCAGTTCTACGTCTGTCTCAGATTCAGACTCAACACTGTCACCTTCATGAAGCTTGATCAAGTTTAACATAAATGCTTTCACCTGTTCCTTATAACTTTTTGCCATTTTACTATCTTTAAATCGTACTGTCACTAGGGGTGTCCTATTTTCGCAGCCCTCCACACCAAGATCGCTATTACCGGGAGAATCTATCACTATATCCTCGTTAAGTATAGTGGTTTTTGAAGCATCACTACCAATTTTCTTGACGTTATCAACTTCATCAACGGACTCTTGAGAGCTGGTATCTTTTGGAGTATTTTCAATAGATACGTCGCTCGGCGTTTTCCCTCCATTAAGTATCGTCTGTGGAGTCGTGTTATCACTAATGTCCTCGCTTGACTTATCTACATCAATTACTTCTAAAACATTTTCTTTAGTACTTTCTTTGTCAGTTGAGGTAGCGTTTGTACTGTTTACCGTCTCCAAACGATTTATTTTGGGTTCTTTAACCTCGTCGTCACTACTGAGTACGATGTCCTCATTGTCCAATTCATAAATGATATCATTTACAGCCGCTTTCCTTTTGGCCATTATGTAAAGAATAAGTCATCAAGATGTTGTTCTACTCTCGAAGTATAGTTTATTACACTATCTTTTCATAAAATGAAGTAAAAAAGTAAAATAATCTACACAAAACAGCAATATTTTGACTTTGACAATAAGTAGGTATTATTTTGACCACAGACTAATAAAAGAGACTCTTTCCACGTAATTTTGACCAACTAAACAATGTCCGCAACTTTTGACCGACAACCGTTGTTCAAAACATTATTCCACATCTGGATGAGGCGCTATGTTGTCTGTGGTTTACATAAAAATCATAATCAAGAGATGCGAGAATGAAAGAAAATACAAAAGACTTGAATCCAAACACTGAACATTTTCGAAAAGAAGAAAAATAAAATAAACATTATTTTAGGTTAGGATTGAGTGGAGATTCGCGTAACATTAAAATGTCGCTTATGTTTCGAAAGCTAGCACTAAACAATCCAAGAAACATAATCACAGATGCTAGAATACTCGTTATATCATGCCGCAAATTGAGCATAGTTCCATCCATTTACGGTAAGTTCACTCACGTAACCCATAATCGAACATTAGCAGAGCTCGGAAAGTCCAAAATAAATCATTTATTTCTACTCTTATTGCCCTTTTTCTAGATGGAGAAGACCCAGCACCAAAGTTCTTCTCATCAAATGTTCAAGTTTTATTGAAGCGATTGACTCGCCCCGACTTCAATAAAGTATTTCGTAAAAGAACCAACCAAGGACTAACCATGTTAAAGACACCAAAATACAAATTCTTAACGAATGAGGAACTTGAAGAAGAAGTTGTTAAAGCCAATGAAAGGGCTGACAGGTTGCTACAGATGCCTCCTGTTGTGAAGGTAAGACAGGAAAAGGATTATTTTATTAATTTTATTATGCTTCATGCTAAAACAAAATCTTTATGACTTGAATAATAAGGAGATGATATTTTCACTGTCCTTCAGAATGTGTAGAATAATAATATGTTAATCCTAGCACTGGTTCTCCAAGGTATTCCTTGACATTTGCAGATCCAACAACATATTGAAGATGTTCTGTCCAAAGACCCGGCTCTGGTCGGGTATGATACAGCGAAGTACATATTTACTGACATCACATTTGGTGTGGCTAATGAACATAGGTTTATTGTTGAACGGTAAGCTTAATGTCCCTTAAGAAAACAAGCCAATATGTAACACTGTTTCAAAGAAAATCAGATTTTAAAATTCAATTAAAATAATTTCCATCTTCTTTTTGTCTTTATACCTTCTGAATTGTCTAAATTAACTTTTATAGAGACCCTGATGGCTATCTTCGTAGCTGTGATCATGATGTCAGAAAAAGATTGAACCAGGTATATTTATTTTTTACCTATTTAGAAAATCTATAACTACAAAAGTTTTGAGACACATGAAATAACTTTATTAGTTGAGTTTTGGGCTCTTTGTCATTCAAAGTTAAAGCTCTGCCTCCCACTAATGTCCTGGACTTGCTATTCCAACCCAACAGCATACAAAGTGTTCTGACTTAACCCTTTATCAATTTCAGGTGTACTTCCCACTCCTTGGTCGCAAACTGAGAGAGCCAGTAATGTTCAGTGACCTGGAGAAGTTCAACAGTTTACTAGATCGAGAGCAGTACGAGTTTGTGCTGGACCGTGCATGTGTACAGTACGAACCTGATGAGCCGTCGTACCAGAAGGTCACTAGCATGACATACCAGCATCTTGATAATAAGAGCAAGTACGAGCTTTTGAGGTGAGGATTGTGATATTTGGAATACTACAAACACAAACAATTACAGTATGCGCAATAACCTGGTGTTGTAATTGTGATCCCACCACCTTCAGGTTCAGCTTTATGTACATTTTTGGAGCAAATTATTCTTATTCAACAATGGAAATTATGATGTCAAACCCTTATCCTGATTCTCAGACTAACAGTTTTGTACAAACCAAACACATAAGAAACTTTTGCTGCTGTTTATTTACTTGTAATTGTTACCAACTTATTATATTGCTGAACATCAATCCATAAAAAAATATACCTACTATCTTATATTTCAGATCAACCCGCCATTTCGGTCCACTAGTATTCTACTTGACCTGGCACCAAAGTATGGACAAGCTAATGCTGGAGTTGATCCAAAGCGGCGCCATCAGGGAGGCAGTTCTTCTAACTGCTTTGAGGCAGGATATACACGGGGATGTGGCTAACGGCGATGTAGCTCGGACTATAGTACAACAAGTGAGTGTATTTCGAAAATTTTCGTAGAGATTTACTGAAAGCCAAAAATCAAACGAGCTTTATAAATCACTTGACAGTGTTCGCGCAAGGGCGCTTTAGGACTACTGGTGGACCTGTTTCGTATCCGCGGTGCTGCTTATTCGATTTTGCACTTTATGTCACTGAAGATAAATTTTTCAATGTCATAAAATACTGCTCTTATCTATTTTCCTCTGATTGGGATGGGTGTTTTATTCAACACATACAAAAAATCTTATTTACAGATACTACCTACACCAGTGCAGCTTACGAAACCCGAGACTCTCACTGAAGAAGACATCCAGCTGGACAGCAAATGTGTGGAATGTATAGAAAAGTACATCGTCAGCAACTCGTCAATGAAGAGCCAGCAGGAGTTGGCTCTGCAAGGCTTTAGGGAGCATTACCAACAACTTATTGAGCTCAGCAGAGGCTTACAGAAGGCACACGGCAAACAGTAAAGCATTTATGTAGTGAACTAATGTATATTGTATGTAATTAAAGGAATAGTTAAGTTTGAATTAGTGTTTTTATTGAAATAATTTCTGTTTTTTACAATCATCAAAAAAGCAATCAGTTTTCGCCACACCTAGACGCTTAATGCTACCTATATTGGTCAAGTTTCTGACGGTTATCCTTAAAATATAACAGACCTCCTTGAAGGAAAAAAGTTGCTGTGAAAGTGTTGCTGCAGAAAAAAAACATTTCACCGCCAGTGTCACTTTTGTACACAATCAGTGCAGTCTTTTATTGTTAATTTATATCTTAGTTTTATTTAACCATGCCACATTATCACCACCCCCGAGCATTTACACCTCTTTCGGTAGCGGCCGACAAGAAGGCTAGAAAGAATGGTCTTCGTCACGCTATCTTTACGTCGAGGTTCGACCGATACGTTGGCGACTGGAAAAACGATTTGAAGGACGGTATGGCTTTGGCATGACTTTAAAGTTCTTGTCTTTGATAGGAAGGGACCTCGAGTTCCTAAAAGTCTCGGCACATATCAGGGTGAAACAGCCTGGTTTAGACACCACAGTAGAAATGGTTACAGACCGGATGGCCAACCAGTACGAAGTTTTAGGCCCAAAACTGTTCTTCTACGTGGTCATCATTCGCAAAATCTGCACAGTCAATTCCGTCGACACTGAAGCTCATAATGTCAGCATATTTTTCTATTAGGATACCTGATAACACTTTGGCCATTTAAAATTAAATTGAACCTTTGGAATACGACACATGCGTATTGACGATACGACGATTATGAAACGAAATGTCCACAGGCAAGGGAAGGTTTCTCACGATCGGAGGAATGTTATACGAAGGCGATTGGTTACAGGGTTATAGGTAAGTGAAAAGTACCTACCATTTATTGAAACACCTGCAGCTGTCCTTAGTTTAAATTGATACCTAGGTACCCAAATATCTGCCTACATAGTTTTTATGTACCTACTCAGTAGCTTGATTAGTTTCTATTCGGACCGGCAGGGGCCTCGGGTCCCGCTCCATAACTAAAGTATAACTGGAGAGAAAATACGTACCTACCTATACCTAGGTATATGATCATAAATGGCAGCGCTCTCTAGCGCCTGGCAAGATTCCTATAGAACATTAACAGCCTAGGAACGTAATAATACCATAATAATCACAATCACCCGCGGACATAAATAATACATTTACTTTCTTACTTTTTTTTTTAAATTAATCTAATAATATGATCAATTTCTCAATTGGTAATTAATTTAATTGCTTGACTAATTATAAGTTATTTATAATTATTAAGAAATGTTTGCATGTCACACTATTATGACTAGGCACCTAAGTGTTATGGATCTGTAATAATGTATAGATCAAAATTGTACCAACACTTATTGCGAATAAATAGAATTGAATTGAATCAATTACTCGGCCAACCGTGGCAAATTTAGGCTTTAATCATCAAAATTAATTGGACAACCCATTACTTATATGATCAAAAGTAGACAACTAACCGAGCAATATTCCATCAGACACGGCTTTGGTCTGCTCAGTAGGCGTCAGGCAAATGGCACGTTTGCAATCGTGTACCACGGCGATTGGGTCCGTGGTAAAAAAGAAGGTCCTGGCTGGATGTACTATGAAAATGGAGATGTCTACTTAGGATTCTTTAAGAGGGACAAGAAATGTGGTTACGGCAATATGTGGTACGTCGATAATACGTTCTACGCCGGCTATTGGAAGAATGATGTGAAAGATGGGTTGGGCTTGTTCCTGTTAGGTGAGTTCTGAATCTATCCATGTTGCCTACCGTTAAAAGTAGTTTTGAAAAGTCTTAAGTTTGACCCTGGTCATAGGCGTAAAAGTATCTAAGTACCATATAGGATCGAACCTGTGTCACAGCGCTCAAGCAAATCCCACATAGCTACAGGCTCCAAAAATGAGTGATTCCGTCAAATAGATCTATTCCTATAAAAGCCTTCGATTACCCTTGATTTTCGGAGATTCAGAAATATTACTTACTTATCTACCTATAGCGAAAAGTAATCTGTACAACCATTTTCAACCATGGTGTCCATATCCTGAAGTCCTTCGTAAACGCCGGAAGTAGTACCACATGCGACCTAATCTATAGAGGCTACAGCTGTGACGGCTTTATAACGCAACCATTCCTACCTACTTTAAAATTGCCTTCTTTTGTTCTATAAACAGAACATTTTATAAAGTTCCCACGATAAGAACGATACACACATTGTTCTTGTTACAGTCAACAAAAGAGTTGGTAAATAGGTAGCTACCTACCTATGTAGTCAGACAAAAAACGTTCATAGAGGTAGGTATATTTGGTTGTGGAATTTGTTGGAAAGTCACCTGGAACGCAAAGGGCATTAGGAGGAAAACGGTTTTAGTCAGTAAGAGTCTGACACGCCCTTCTGCTCCATCCAGAGCGGAAGAAGTCATTTGATGATTTCCCATCCATAAAAAAGGTATATTTGCACTACGAACTGTGCCATTAATGGATCGAATACTTAAATACCGGGCGATTGAAGTGGCCTATGTCAAAGTGGACCACTCAGCAAACATCATGTGTGCTGAGTGGTTTAAAAAATTGTTGCTTATTCTTTGTATACTTACCTCTTTTGCTCACCATACACACTTTTAATTCTTGTTTATTTTGTGTGTCCTTACCTACTTACGAAGTAATGACATTATCTCACCGCAAACAGCAAACGGGTGCAGATACGAAGGCCATTGGGAAAAGGGCATCAAAAGCGGTATCGGCCGATATTTCCACATGAACACTGGCCAGATTCAAGAGGGATGCTGGGTAGAAGACGTGTGTGTCAAGTCTAAGATGGCGGACATTATTATAAGACAAGCCTGCGAGATGCCTACACCATATCCAATACCACCGGTTAGTAGCAAAAAAAAATGGGCTTAACTGTACCAGGGTCTCATTTTTTTAGTGTAAATCCTATGGTAAAGATTCCATAGCCATAAATGTCCTCTGCCCTAAAGGGGGCAAAGGAGTCTGTCAGGCAGACCTGCCTCTTACTATCAAATCTAGCGAAGACCGATTACCTACTTCAATTAGTAAATAAACAAAATTATCTGTGTGGTTGGTATATTTATAAATTATGCAAACAGTCTCCAAGCGATTATTACGTGACGTCAGCGAGCAGTAAATTCTAATGTTATGTTACCTAATGAAAAAATATTTAAAACGAAATCTTTTGTAACCCCTTCAACTGAGCTTATGAACTCCCCACGATATTTCATGCAAACTTTGTAATTAACGACTTTAATGATACCAACTTGGTAGGTACGCATAGGTATAGGTACCTACATAATGTCTAAAAAGATGGTTAAGCACTTATTCCAAAAAGAGAAGCAAAGAGACAGTGGTTTTTCAGTTTCTAAAGAAAACTGAAATTGCTCTATCTCCTAAACTCTTTTTCGCAATAGTTCTTAACTATTTCTTTAAACCTACCCATTATTGTACACATCATTATGAACAACTTTTACTATAGGACCAACCACGAAATCGTGAAAAAAAAGAGCTGTTCAGCACATTTTGTCGAGTTTTGCGCACAGTCTGAACTTCGGTGCCACCATTGAGCACAAAGCCCAAACCGCGGCCAAAAAGCTGGGCATCCTAAATAGAGTGAAGTGATACTTCACGCCTGGACTTTTTTTAACCCTTTACAAAGCACAAGTCCGATCCTGCATGGAGTATTGCAGCCACCGGCCAGCTAAATACCAACTTGCCGCGCTTGATTCGGTGGAACGCAGAGCTAAAAGGCTCATTGGCGACGTAAAACTGGTGGATGCCAAGCTTCACAGCTTGGATCATCGCTGCAAGGTTGCCTGCTTGTCGGTCTTCTACAGATTGTACTTCGGGGAGAGTGTCCAGGAACTCCACGATCTCATCTCACCGGACCCCTTCTACCATCGGACATCTAGACGCACTGCAAGTTACCATCCCTACCGTGTTGCTATTCCGCCAATTCGCACTAAACGTTTCCAAACGTCTTTTATAATGCGCACAGCAAAGGAGTGGAACTCTCTGCCTGCGTCTGTGTTTCCGAACGCATACAACCCTAATCTTTTCTTCTGGGTAAGCTCGCTCCATCGTTGACTTTGTCTCTGTCTTCTATGACCTAGACTAGAGTCAAGAACAAACCCATAAAGTTAAAAAAAAAAACATAAATGAATGGGGCAGTCGATTTTTTTTTCGTGATTTCCCGATAGTAAGTTGTTCATAATGATGGGTACAATGACCCCTTAAGAGGCATAAACGTGTGATAGGCAATAATAATTCAATAAAATGTTACTAATAAAAGTTGGGTACTATTCGGTTATTCTGTGGCAACACTCGCGAAATGGACGCGTAATTTTCGTTGACAAAATAATAACTAATAAGCAGAGATCGGAATAGGTAGACTATATTTACCTAATGGTCGTGGAAATAAGTAGGTAACATAGAGTTGATAATACCTCCTGTAAAATCCCGGAATCTTAAACATGACGATTGTATCCCGGGATTTAAGAAATTGCAAATTACTTATTACATTTTGAATACATTTGAACAAAATTATTATATTGAAGAATCTTATTCTCTCTCATTAGGGTGGTTTACACCACCTCACGTTTGAGCTCGTTGACGGTTTCTGGGGGGCTACTCTCTAAACCCGAAGTCCGTAGTTTCGGGCGTAATCTACGGACTTACGATTAGTTTCGAACCCGAACTAAGAATGGTTTGTTCTGTATTCTGAGACGCCAAGCATATAAAGTTACAACAATCTGACAAATTACTTACATAGTTACTTTTAATACTAATTACTTATATTATTATATATTATTCCTTCTAATTAGGTACTTATATATTTTCAACTTTATCTCTGAGTACCTACAGCATTAGGCTCAAAGTTGATTGGGAAAATTTGACAGTTTTGGGTAGTTTGATTTGCTGGCGTCTGTATCTGCTTATGTGCTTAATTAATATTCCATCTTCATTCGGCCAGAGAATAGTAGGAATATGGAACCGCGAGACGACTGTTGTCATAACAATACGCGCCTTGAGTAGGTATTGTTATCAAAACACAATGAGTGATTGCAAATTATGTAAGTGCTGGTTATAGGCAGGTGTTAAAAGTGATGGCTGACAGGTTTGATGCTATCACCTATTACAGTGTGAATTATGGATTTTATGACATGTCAATAACAAGGTACCTACCTAGGTAGACGTAGGTATAGGCATAGATAACTGGACTGAGCATTGGGTGACGTCACAAAATTGACGATTCTATGGACAAAGCGAATATGGCGATGTCTTTTTTACCCGACTTCCCCAGGAGGGTTTGGTTTTTCGAGTTTCTATACATATGTAGGTACGTTTGCACAACTATTTCTTTGACACGCGCTGAAGCCTAAACGGCTAGGTAGAAATTTGACAAATATATTAGATTTGTCTTAGTTGCCGAAGGGACAGGTAGGTAGGACATAATGTGGAGTTTAAAAAAAAAAGAACAGAAGCCACTGTTATTTATTTAGGTAGGTAAGTACCTACCTACTTATAAGTATTGGTTCAATCGCAGATTTGATGCCACCAAATGCCATACTAAGTGACTTGTTTGGAACTTTTTAGTCGTTTTAGGCGGTCGGGTTTTTCTGTAGCTCGTAGTGAAGTGGCGAAGGGTCGAAGACGTCACTTTGAGTTTGTGCCGTGGACCAAGTTTTTCTAGAAAAACACAATTGTTTGACGTTGCACGATCGCTTTGTCTCTTTCACACTACTCTGACCCTATTCAGGCTTTCCAGACCTTCCCTGTCTATGGGTCGACGATATTACAGGTATGACGTAGCCTTAGGTAGGTAGGGATTACAAGGAATGCAGTGGGTCTACTTGCCTTTTATAAGTCCAATCAGAAACAGTAAGAGGAGGTTATTTACCTAATGACTTTGAACACAATGTGGCGCGAAAAGTCAATAACTTCGCAGACTCGCAGTTACAATGTTGAGTGCTCACAAAAACATGGCTCGGAATTCTGAAGATACAATAATATTTATTTAGCCACACATTTCAATTAGGTACCTACCTAGGTATCTGTGAGACGAGCAATGTGTGTCATTAAGGTTCATTTTCGCTTGACCGATTGTGGCAAGATGTGTCGATGACCTAATAATTAGGAACAAGGAAACTAAACGAACATCTGGCACAAAAATATGGCTTAGGTAACATGAAATCACGCCAGTATTCTATGAAGGATTAGCAGAGTAAATTCGAGCAATATTTGATGATCAAGTACAAAGAATCAAAAGTCGTCAACAACTTCGGCCACAAAATGCGGTAAATAGAACCTATAGTAGGTAGGTACACCCACATTTTCGCCAGTTTTGTTTTCGGGCTCAGGTATGGGTACCCGCAATGGGAACAGAAAGGACCATGGATAAGTAGGGTATCTCAAAATGTTTATTCCTTTCTATTATTCCCACGTTACGTACACAAGACTAGCAGTCCCGATAGACGTTGTCCTGTCCGAACGTTTGCTTTGTGTGTGACGAAAAATTATAGAAATCGATTGCAGCGCCACCTCCAATTGTGAATGTAAACCATTCTCGAATCCCTTTGATAACACACAAAAAATTTCATCAACATCGGTCCAGCCGTTTAGGAGGAGTTCAGTGACATACACACGTACACAAGAAATATATATTAAGATAAGTTAGGTATGTTCCGAAACAGGTCCACAAGTAGTCACCTCTGCCACTCCTGGAACACAGGTGTAATGATGGGTTCCGTAATATTAATTGAATTCTGTAATTTTATGACTGGTGACTTAAAGAAATCGTATTAAAGCGACTATTTCCTTGTTTCTAAACCAATTGATGACATCATCGGAGCGCCGCGAAATCAAGTTTTGGTGTTAAACTTGATTGCTAACTTTTTGAAGGACGATTCTTCTTCGGATGTATGCGGGCGATCGATCTCGTCAGGAAAGCCGTTTACCTATAGAATGAGACTAAATAAAAAAATAAGATTTTCATTAAAAATAATCTTAGGTTCATCTCAAAAGAGTCTCGGAAAGTCGGAACCGATTTTGATGAAAAACGGCATCGTTGGTATACCGGTCAACCACGTCTTCTTCCTACTTCTGTACAGTATGTTCCAGAAGTGCATAGTCATATTTAAGGGTGATGTTGGGTAGCTAATATACATTAAGGAAAAAAATAGTAAACAAAAAGAAATACTTGTTTCAAAAAAATTGACCACAGAAGACTCGGAAATTCCGAACAAATGACTTTTCAAGCAGTATGCAGTTGACGACATCAAATCTATGATTGAACTAAAGTGCCACCAACTGTTACAAACGGCTTGAACAACGAGTTCTGGAACACCATATATTTGTCGTCAGACCCAGTGGCAATAGTCACCCCGTTTCTAGCTAGATCATTTTGACCATATGGGACTTCTTCGACTATTTTTTGTTTTGTTCCGAATTTTAATTTCAACCAGTCTGTAGGTTTAGTTAAATAATAGTCAATAATAATAATAATATCTTGGGACAACTCATACACGGTCATCCGATCCCAAACTAGGCAAAGCCTGTGCTATGGCAACCAGACAACTTATAAACATACTTATATACCTATGTATTTCTAAATACATACATTTTATAGACAAATTACACCAAGAGACAGAACAAATGATCACGTTCATCACAAAGATTTGTCCTTGGTGGGAATCGAACCCACGACCTCCGGTTTAGCAATCAGGGTCACTAACCACTCGACCAACAGGCCAGTCAGTGGTCATTGGACCAGTCAGCAGTCAGTGGTCATTGGACCCACCTTGTGTCGTTCCATGTTTAAAAACTAAATTTTATATTACAGAATCATTTGAAGTCCCCAAGAGCACTTCTGGAGGAAAGTGAGTTGTGGATGAAGGCGAAAATAGGAGATATAGACAAAAACCTCAAATTCTGCATCGACCAAATGTAATAAGTGTTTCACAAGTTCATTAAAAATAACAACATTGTAAATTATCCATACAAAATTCTACAGGTCACTTTTAGATGAACATTTTATATATACTTAATACCAAAATTATATATTAACAGATTTATTAATGTCATTCATTATTATATCACAGTACTTATTGGATTAAGTAATAAATACAGTCAATATCATATTATTGCCCTACGTTATCGGCCTATAATTAATATACTGTATACAACTCGTTTCTAATCAAAATAAGGTGCACTGGTATCGAGTTCACCGATTCAACACTAATGACTTGACGACTTCGCATCACACCTTCTGTGATACATTTTATTTACGAATTCATTACTTTAAAATGCTCAATCAAACATTGAGCCCCAAAAACTGGTATTATGGACACAAAATGGTATTAGGGACAAATTATGGTGTTAATGGTGTTATGGACACCACATGCCTAATATACAACGTGTAGCAGAATAAACGCAACACCTCTTAAGGGGTCATTGTACTCATCATTATGAACAACTTTCACTATGGGACCAACAATTAAATCGCGAAAAAAAAAATCGACGTCCCCATACATTTATGTGCACATAACTCGACAAAATGTACTGAACAGCAGATTTTTTTTTTACGCGATTGTAGTTGGTCCCATAGTTAACGTTGTTTATAATGATGAGTAAGAGGTATTGCGTTTATTCTGTTATAGGTTGTATATGTGCATATACCTAATTTGCTGTGTCATGTTTAGCATCAGACTAGTCCCGAGACAGGCCACGAAAAAAGATAAATGCGACAGCTTCAATATTATACAGTTGAATATGTTACTATTAATAGCAGTAGGTATTTATAATCAAACATTATTTTGTAATAATGTAGCTAGTACAGCTGTAAATACATATATATAATTAGCTGAACGATTACAAAATTAGACTCCTGTTTTATCACAATTTTTATTTGAGCACGTTTACCGTTTAACTCACTAAACGTGAGACTTACCTAACGTTTTCGAGTTAAAATTACAAAATTGTGTTGTTAGGTTTTCACTAATTAAGTAAGTAAGGTAATCGTAACACGAGTCGAATTGAAACCCTGACGTATCCCGGGTTGTAGAAGTGGTTATTTTTGAATGTTCGAAAAAACTTTTTGAGAATGACTTGACCAGTTACCGGTTATTTAATAACCGGAAACTGGGAAGTCCATAATTTTTTATACTTAACCATAACTTTAAATAGAATTCACCTCGTACCTTCGCCTGTGGTTGAAACACAACTCCCGTGACATTTACGGTACATTAGCCCCTTCGATGAGATGTGAAGCCTTGGAGCGATCACGTTTGACTTAAATGTGTAGTCAGTCATGCATAAAAATAAGTAGGTAAGTACCTCCATACACTGGAAAATGTCAAGTCAAATGATACAGCGAAGAATCGGTTAACATCTCAAGCATTTACGGCACGTTTTGGTTATTTTATTTACCTAAGTTTTTCTCGAGTTTGTGAGCGATTGAAATAATTAAACCATCGACAAAAATACAAACAAAGTATGCTTCAAACATAAAATTGTCTAGTCCTTAAAATATATATTCCCAAAAAAATGTAACAAATAAATATGTGGCAAATATTATAGAATTTATTGATTACCCAGAAATTTTAGTAAAAAAGTATGACCATATAGAACAACCCTTATTCTTATACAATTATGGTACTTATAAAGTTAAATAGCACGACTTATAGTTGTCTGAATATATCCTGAAATTGACCAAACACGTAGGTTTTTAGACCTACATTAATTTCTACCAATCTACTACAAATAATATTGCAACACGTTTCATTGTCCATTCATTGTATATATTCGGAGTAATAAATTATTTGAAACATTGATATAAAAAAGTTGTGCTGAAAGAATAGTCCAGAAGACAATTGAGAAAATAATAAAAGACAATTATAAAATATGAATAAAGGTCTACCCACGCCATTTGAGTCAGGGTGTTCTGGGCTCTGGATATAGCGTTAGAGGGGAAGTGTCCCAGATCATCAACACAGATGTGCCAGAACCCAGTTACTGATCTAAAACTGTTTGGATAGAGCTTAGGGCGGAGAGTGCACTAGCCAAGGTGCGGCAGGGTTGGAGATATACTTGCCTGCGACAACTTGACCTTTAAGTAGTCAGTAGTTTGCCTAAAAAGATACATATTAAACGTCAATGTTCAAAATATGATGACAAACTCAGTTCATCGATCTATGCGAAAACTATGCCCAATCAACTATAACGACCAACGAATACTGTACAAAACTAGATACTATACATGTTTGCATCTACCGGGTACAGAGTTTAACTTTCGAGATCTAAAAACAGACATTTTGACCTCTCTGTTGCCACTATATTTTTAAAAACAAAGTTCACGATTAATTGGTTGTTCTTCCAGCTTGCAATTGGAGGATATAGGTAGTGTTCTATAGGTACCTCGAGGATTTAATGAATCCCATGTATCCGGTATTAATTACTGATTGTATAATCGATTGGCGTTCGTTTCACATTCATCGGTCAACATCAGATTCATGAGTCTTTACCGAGCTTTGTCCGTTTTTTAACGTCCACTATACGTAAAATGTTATATGATTGTATTTACAGAGATTCGTTTTCATAAAAACTAGTTTTCTATACGTCTGATTTTCTACTACCTGTATTTAAATGAGATTAAATGTAAAAGACAGACAAAATTAAAATACATGAGATATTACTTTACATAAAATCGAAATCATTTTAAACTGCTGCCAGAATAAACATAAACGCGTGACCTTTAAAATAAAATTGGAACATGTGACTTTAATCGGCTGGTCATAAGCGGAAAGGATGAATCACGGTAACAACCTCGGAAGATGAGGATTTTTGGAGTCCTTGAGGACGAGACAGGCAAGACAGTTCTTCCGTACTCGTTTTGATGTTTGAACATGAGTACGGAAGAACTGTCTTGCCACTTAGTCCCATGTTTACAGGGAGACCCGTGGCCGAGTTTTTTTTCCTACTACGTTAATCAGCCTTCAAGTTACAAGGCTAAAATACACGTTGATACCGCAAAACATAATTAGGTATATAAAAAAACAATGCTCCAGGGCTAAAACATGCGAGCAATTACGTTACAGCAAAACATTGGACATTCTCATTAGTGAAATAATTTTGCTTGGTCAACGCTAAGTTTCTATAAGCCCTGTAACAAACTTGAGCATAAATAGCTCTCTTAAGCGTGTTAATCCTGTGTAACCTGTAAGTTGGCACTCAATAAGTACAATCTTAACAATCTAAGTACATTAACTTACCTAAATAATCAATGGTGTACACTCACAAACAAAAGGTAATAATAACATTCCAAAAAGGACATAAGTAGGACACACACGTTGACAATCACACGATGCGACTTTGGTCAAGCAGCGTCAAATTATTCATACGAGCATCGTGGTCGCCCATCTCGATCTGTTCTTTGAGCAATTCAAGTTCCTTGATGCCTGTGGCTGTGACTTCGTATTTGTGTCTCGCTAAGGACATGTAGAAATGTATGGCGAATGCTAGGAACACGATCATGACTGGTATGAGCACGACGCAAGCGGACCATGCCGCGGGCGGGCTCAGGTCGTAGAACTTCACCCAGCAGAGGATAGCTATCTCTATGAGGAACAGTATGAGGCCTAGGAGAGTTGAGAAGGCCCACGCTATCTCTATGTACCAGTGGAGTCGTTCGTGCGGTGATTCGTGGACGAGTGATATGCTGTGGAGGTTGCCAACGGCTTCGATGTTCGGCAGGATACATGTGCTTATCATGAGTGCTAGCATGTGTACAGCTACTAAGAGGGTCGTACACACAGTGAAAGCTACTAGCATTTCGGTCGGCACTTTTGTGGTTTCAGGCGGATTTAGTTGCACCTCCACCATCGCTACCTGTTGACAACGATGACTCGTTAGATTCGATATCGATATTAACTTTTCGTTATCTTGATTATGTTATGGAAATATTTTGGTGGCTCGTCTTCGATCGTAGACGCGATAAGGCTATAGTTTGAATGTCATAACATTATGTAATTGATAAATTAATTATTCAACATTATATTTCTTGGGTAAAATTTCAACAGAGATTTCGAAGTCAGAGATTTTTAAGGAGAAAGAATGAAGTGGAAGTTAACACAAATCATCATCTGCCTAGCTTCTCCCAACTATATTGGAGTCGGCTACCAGTCAAACCGGATTCAGCTGAATACCAGTATTTTACGTGGAGCGGCTGCCTACCAGACCTCCACAACCCAGCAACTGGGTGACATGGTGCTTCTTCTTCTTGTAACCAAATGAGCCTAGATAAAAAACCCTATTTTAAATGGGCTGTGACTATTTCATATTATTGAACCTAGATTAATTTGCCACATCCATCACGTTATCGCAGTAAATGCACTAACAACGTTAACGATAATAAATGTGCATGAGTCGGTACTTTATAAACAAGTTACAAGTAGGTTCTTGCTTATAACTAGTTGTTGCCAGCGGTTTCACCTGCATTCTAGAAAAACCACTCAATGCTCCAAGTTACCCTGTATGTTAATATAGGCCATAGACAACTTGTATGCCAAACTTTCAGACCCGTTGAGCCACCAAATCGCCAATCGTGATTGAACTTTCACTTGTTTTGTACCTAGTCATACCAAAGTATGCATAACAAAGAAAAAATAAGGATAAAAAAACGGTTGGTGTCAAAAAACACACCAGAAACGTCTTACCTGGCGCAAATAAACATTTGCACCAGGTGAGACGCATAACGTAAAAAAACGGCCAAGTGCGAGTCGGACTCGCATGCAAAATGAGATTCGATCGGAACGAATCACATTTTTGTAACATGTTACTTACAAACCATAGACTTCTATTAGTATTAATGAACTATCATCTGTATTTTTTTCAAAATTTTAGACTGTAGTGTCGGAGATAAGGGTTATTTTTCATCAAATTTCTTGAATAACATCAAAAATGTTTATTTTAAAATGTAAAAAAAATAATCGAAACCCCTCACAATTCACCCTTTCATTTGATACGTCCACGGTACAGTTGGAAAAACTATTTTTTTTTAAGTTTCCTAATTTGTCCCCTCAAAAAGTGACCCCATTTTCAGTATTTAAGAAGATAATCTGTGTACCAAAACTGAATCGGTCCAGTAGATCCTGAAAAAATCGGATATGCCAGACGGGCAGTCAGACAAACGAGTGATCCTATAAGAGCGGCTACGGACTGTATCCGATCCAAATCAGTGAAAATACGGATAAAAAAACTCGGATCGTATTCGGATATTGCTTTTCGCACTACATTCGATTCGAATTCGTAAAAATATGGATTCTAAAAAACTCGGGCCGAATTCGGAATAAAATATTACTACGGCTACTTCGGTCCGCCAAAATTTCTACCGAATTGGAGACTCACGGATGACGAAGAGAAATCGGAAGTCGGATTTAGTAAAACTACCATACAAATAGTTCGATGACTACATTGGAACGTATATTCACGGATTCGGATCGGATGCAGTGCGTAACCGCTGTGAGAGCGCTTACGCACTACGTCCGATCCGAACCCGATCAATATCCGTGAAAAAACGGTCCGGCGTAGAACCGATTTCCGTCATCCGATTTCTCTCCATCATCCGAGAATCTACATTTCGGATAAGATTATTGACGAATCGAAGTGACCATAGTATTATTTTTATGAACAGTTGCGCACTACGTCCGAACCGAATCCGAGCTGCGTCCGAGAAAAGAGGCAGAGGGGCCGGGGGGCGGGAGGTGACGTGACTAGGCCCTTTTAGTACTTAGTTGGATTTACTGCAAAAATCTTATAACAGTTTAATTGGACAAGGATAAGGTTTCATGGCTGGGATGGATGGCAATTTAAATAAATTGTTCTTAAGACTTTACAAGTTAATTTTTGGTTAACACGATAACACTGATAAACACGATGAAATTATAAGAGATAAGAGTTGGTGAAGATCAAAGAAACGAAGGATGGATTGTGTGAAGCCTTATCATCTGTATGTCTACAAAGGACAGAATCACGGATTTGAATCGGAGGTAGTGCGTAAGCAATATCATGGCATTAAGTCCGCCTCTGTACACTTGTGTGCGTAAAGTGTTAATAAATAAATAAATAAATATCCGAGTTCAGTCCGAGTTTTCTAAGATAGTATTTTGACGGATTCTGATCGGATTCGGATCGGACGTAGTGCGCAACCGCTCTAAGGTTTTCCATATGTATAGAGGTTCGAATCGAACCCTAAAAGGAAACAAAATAAGTACCGCGGGAAACCCCTCGAGGGTCAAATCGCGGTCAAAGTCGATTCAAATATTTTAAATTAATAGAATAACAGGATCAATATATTGACGTACCATAGCGAATCCGGAGAGCAGTGCTGAAGTCTTGCTGGAGGCTTTGAGCTTGGCTCGGCTGAGCTGAAGCTTCCTCCATGACAAGTACGCAGGAGTGTGGAGGGCATCCGCCGACTGGATCGGACTCTCGCCCGACATCACGCACTTGTGCTGCTGCCAATAACATAACAAATTAACATTAAAAATCCGCTAAATAATCCGTCACCTTGTTAAGGCTCACAGAGTACGGAACCGCCTCGGCGTCGGCGTCAGCTAGGGCAGCGTAGTAAATACTTTCCCTAAAAACCCAGCGTGTCACCATATAAAAAAAAACGTATAGAAACTGACAGTATTGACAAGCGGTTCGATACAGAAATTACTTGCAATTTTGGCTCCAAATATTAAATTAATACTGCCGCCTTTAGACTCTGACGTCCTGGCGATTGTGTACTCTGTGGTAAGAGCGACTTATAAATCGCACAATGGCTTTTTAATGCGAAAATCATGTTTCAGTTATGGAGGCATTGTAAGTTGGTACATGAAATGGTACTTATTCACATCACATGTAAAGATTATTCTTTACATGTGATGTGAATAAGTACCAAATCTGAAATATTATTTCATTTAAAACAACCATAGCCGTTGATAAAGCCCGGTGATTTCCGCAAAAAGTCCCGAAATGTGGGTGTTTATCAGATTATAAAATAATAATACACAAATACAATATAATGTATGTATAACACAACAATTGCACATCAAAATAATTCAATAGGTACATAAATATTTAAAGACAATTTTAGGAAAATAAGTATGATTATTTACAAATAAATACATGAAACAAAAACAACAAATAAGTACTAAAGAGTGATTTACTCGTGATTTGTGCTAACAATAATTTTATTAAGACAAAACCACCGTGATAAAAACCATAGCAGTAAATCCCACCTGTTATTATAAACAAGTTAAAGATTATTACAAAATTGACATGTATTGGACACGACTTAGTTTTAGCCGAGTTTTATCAAGAAAAGACCAAGTCTATCAAGTCTATATTATTCCAGTGCGAATAGAGAAAGAGCACCATTCCTATTTTGCAACGGAACAGTCACTAATGAAGTAATGTCACAATCCCAATTTTACCGACAATAGCATAGATCCAAAGACCATAGATCCCATAAATGCAAATTTGAAATACCAACGACCTCTTAAACTACCACGAATTATAATTATTAGCTTGAAGATTAACCAATTTATACCGTTGCATTATAATTATTTAAATTTGAAACCTTTAAAATGCAGGCACCGTATTTTAGAAAGCATCTAAACAATTATCGTACCTCAGCAACGCACGCAAACTCTATGGCGCGCTTTTGGCGAATCGCGGTTTTTCTGCTAAACTTATCAACTTTACCTTCTTTAAAATAAAGTCTATAATTAATAAACTTAACTGCGAGCCCCAGGCCTGCTTTGATGCTGTGAGGCACAGTCAGTTACCACAATTAGCTGACCCACCTTTGCATAAATGGTTGAGATTTTTTAGAATATGAATTGATAGAATTTTATATTTTTTTTTATATTTTTACCATTTCAGCAAAATAAATAAAATATAAAAGAATTATAAAATTCTATAGATTCCTTTTCTATAAAATCTCAACCATTTATGCAAAGGTGGGTCAGCTAATTGTGGTAACTGACTGTACTTTATATATTTGGACTTTATCTCACCTGCAGCAGGTGCTTGCTATTTCTTTGGCAGTTAAAACAGCGTTTAGCCAATTTTGAGCGGCCCAAACTCACTACTATGCTATTAGATTTGTGAAGCTATGACACATTACGCTTTGTCATAAATAGGAAGTCAATTAATGGCTGCGGACTGGTTGGAAAAAATTTGGTCTTTATAAGAGCATTTTAAATGTGTCCTCCATAAACCGTTTTACAAAAAAATGGATAAAGATGTCAAATGTATTAAAGTTAATTTAAACTGTAGGTACATTGCATAGTAGTAAGCCTTATAACTATGTTTAATTCAATTAGGATATTCAAATTCCACTAAAGGTTATTTAGAAAGCAGTTTCACCAAGCCCTAACAACAGCCAAAATGTCATCCATATATCACACCAGACAAATTATAAATTGATTATATTCAAAGTTTAACAGTAAAAATTGCTAGCAGCGGAGCTTTTAAACAATTTAAACAATAATAGAATGCGGGAACACAGACACCTATTAAATGGTTTTGCAGGAGGCTAAAACATGATAAGAATCCCCAAAAGCAACCTCAAAGTTTCATACAAAAATATGTACTGGCCAATACATATTGTCATTATATCAACTGATTACATATTATAGTATGTTTATGCTTTGATAAGGTATTGTATAGCATTGAGATAAGAAAAGCTGTACTCTGGCCAATCACTCTATCCATAATATTAATACATATTATTATTTGGTGAACTTTCAGTATGCCCAGTGTTTTTTTCTTCCCTTTTTAATTTTGTAAGCAAACAAGTCATGATTATCACAAGTTTACACATCAATCACACTGTTTATGTATGTCTAAATCTTTATATGACACACAAAAGTTATGAATAAATATTACTTTGACTTTAAAAATTTTTGAACAATCATTTGTTTCAAGTCACTATATTTGTTTACCAAGTGAGACCAGTCAAGAAGAATATGCTTTAAGCTGATCCGGCTATGTGAATAGATGGACATATTATTATTTATTTAGATATTAGTTTAGTTAAATGTGATATATGGATGCCTCTACCAAACCAATGCATGACGGAAGCCCTGATTCCAATAACAACCATTGTCAACTCACTCTTGTTAGATAATGATAAGTAGTACAATCTTCTGCTTCTGTGTGCCAGAAAACTGATCAAAATGCGCGCAAAATACCTGTCATCCACTCCTTTGTGGAACAAAATAAAAAATAATCAATAAAAAAAATAATTTAGAACACAAACTTGATCACTGCATGCAATAATAATAAATTAAAGTATAAACTAAATAAAATGTTAATGGAATTATAATAAATGAATGTTTCTAATGTTTCAAATATTGATGAATAAGAACACTATTTAATCAAATATATTTGCAATCAATTAAATATTGTTGAAATATAATTAAATAAATTATATATAATTAAATAAATGATATCATAGTAAGGATATAATATAAATAGATAAGCTTGTGACTGTGGAATATCACTAAATTAATTTAAGATACAATAACATCATACCCTTCAAAAAATTAATATCAAACTATATCACAATATTGGAAAAAACCAATTTCAACTGTGCATCACTGTGAATATTTCCATACAGTCCAAATTAAATCAGTATAGTCACTTGGTTAAAACAAAATTTACTGAGAATATTAATGCTTAACAACTACACGAGCGTGTGAAGTGCGCCGCACTACCACACGACTGATATTCCAATAGAACAACTACTAGGAAACAGTAATTATAGTTGTCATTTGCAATCAAATTATGTATAAGCAAAACAAATGTAACACTACATGCAACTAAAGTTATATCATACCTTGCTTAACTTTGGACACCAGTTATTAGAGGAACCGTATTGACCGCCTGGCAATGCGGAGTGGTAATTATTTCCAGCTGTACTGGCTGACCAAACCGACATACCTAAGTAAATTATTTGCCTAATAGTCCTTCGAATTCAGTCGACGAGGTCAATCTGGGCCTTTATGTCTTTGCTCCGTGTAAACAACGGGTTAAATAAAGAATCATTACATTTTTCATCAATTTGAACACAAAATATATCGCTGAAATAGTATAAAAGATAAGTAATATTTATTTTATATTTTACAAAAAAACTACTGCTATTCCATTTCCATAAAAACCGTAAACGTCATTAACAAATGTCAATGCCGACAACAACCTGTCAATGTCATTGTCAAAACTTGACTTTTTCTTATTTCCTAGGGAATGGTATTCTCGCAGTATAGCTAAAAATATCTTATTATTTTATATATTTTCTAGATTTTTTGGCTCGTAACGTTAAAAATATAATGTAACGTTAGAAAGGATTGATCTGTAAATTAAATTCTATTGAAATAATTTCAAGTAATGTGTTCAATAAACTGTTGTATCTAAATTGAGCATTAACCTTTCAATTTCGAAGAGCTTTGTCTCGGTCTGATACATGTCAAAGGAGAGAAACAGCAACATATCATTTAAATGATGCTAAAATAATACAACATGGAACACGCTTGTAGAGATGGAGAAAAAATCGAGTTCATTTTGTAACGGTACTGCGTCTATGCGGGAGTGTCCATGAAAAGTCGGGCAAACAGGCTAGCGCGAGAATGATAAGCAAGTGACAAGTGGACGATTTGTTCGGATAGTGGATAATGTAGGTCGATTAGTAATTTGTTTTGGCTTTTGTGGACTGAGGAATCGCCAGTCAAGTGTCGCGTGTGTGTATACAATTTATGCTGAACTCAGTATTGTTACCGTTGGTTAAGTGGCTTCCCTCTGTGTCACGATGGCCGAAGCTGCAGGTGCCGCGAGCAGTAATCCCAACGCGGAGATCATTCGGGGCCAGGTGTTCGAAGTGGGGCCCAGATATACCAATCTACAATACATTGGCGAAGGAGCCTATGGCATGGTTGTGTAAGTACAGATTGGATTACGTTAGAATCACTGAAGCTTGTGAGTTTATAAAGTGTTACACTGCACCAAGCTACAATAACTTTTTATGTAATGTAAAAGTACAGTTTGTTTTTTTTTTTCAGTTAAAGTAAACTTTGTAGATTGACAGCAGGTGCATATTTCTCTATTCTTGGTTTATTGTATGACATAAAACATAATAGTAATGCTTTGAGCATTCTGTTTAGCTGTGGAATTTGTTAATAGAATTGTTTAAAGCATTAGTTTGATACCTTTTCTCTAACACCTTATGGGTTCAAATATATTTTAAATCTATAACCCGGCAAATAGACAAACAAAACTAAGTCTTTAGGTGCAGCTTGAGCAATTTGACCATGCATTATTTATCATTTAAAAATGTATAAAAAGTGATCTTAAACAAATGATCACAAATAAAATATGACCCACTCCGAATTTGAACTGAGTAATTTAATCCTTGATTAATTTGCATATTTCAAGGCAGCCATTACTGATTAACACAAAATTACCTAAAAATGTATTAAATGATTCATCATTAAATTCTAAAATAGATGTGAATTCTCAACAGGTTATAATTTCAATACATGAAAATAAACTTAAGCCACAGAGACACAAATCCAAAAATTGAACGGGATGCCAAGAAGAGACAATATAATTATGAAGATATAAGTGAACAGTACTACATTCTATCAGTTTATCAATTTCAAATATGTATTATCTCTGTAGATAATGCACACAATGCACAATGTTATAAATATGGAAATATTGCCAGGCACTCCTTTTCATGTTGTACTACAACTACGATAATATCTATCACGGGCAAACCCATAATAGACATAAATGTTGGAAAAAACTTACTACTAAACTTTGTACCTATCTTATGAGGAAATATTACACAAGAATGGGTTTTTAGAGATCAAGGATGTGACCTATATTGTTGGAAATGAACTGTTCAAACACCTAATCGTGTGTCCGCAAATAATCTTTAATGATTGCAGATCGTGGAGTCCTGGGTTCGATTCCCAGGTCAAGCAAAAAGTGTAATTGGGTTTTTCCAATAAGAATTTCCCAGTAACAGCCTGGAGTTAAGAATTTGGTGGTGTGACACCCCTGTGCCTCGGAAAGCATGTTAAGCTGTGGGTTCTGCGCCAGATCTCTCTCCAGTTGTGTTGGGTTGCCATCCCATCAGAATATGAGAGTGCACCTGTGATTGTGCAAACTTATGCACCATAATATGTCCCGCGCCGATGGCCAGTCTCAATTGAGATTGGCCGCCGTGGCCAAAATCGGTCAGGAGGTCTTTATGTAAATCATCATTGTCATCTCTCTGCAATAATTACTGAGTAAAGCTGGGATATGCATATAAACATATATACCTACTACATCACATGCAAAACTAATGTGAAACATACATACAATTGCATATTTGTAACAATAATGTGATTGTTTGTGTATTAGATTGGTTGGAAATCAATGGCATGGAGACCGTGATGACTATATCATTTAGTGACATCCATACTGAAAGACTTGTGGACAATTACAACCCAGGACACTACTCCTAATGGACAGTAGAGTCACTTTATTAATGTAATATTATTATTTGTAAATGATGACATTCAAAAGTGCGGTTTAATGACCTAATTGAAATAAATGTTTTGACTTTGACTTTGAATGAGGGCTTATTCCCAGACACTCCATAATTTTAGTCTCATCCCCACCCTATTGTAGATGGACATTGTGGTAGGGTACCACAATGTCCATCCACAATAGCAAAATAGGATAGTTCACCTTGCACCCATGCATTGTGAGATTATTTTTTTCTATTTTACAATAGGCATAAGTACATAATAAGTAAAAGATTGATTTGTGACTGCCTATGTACTACAACTATTTACCACGAAATTATAACATGAATGTCAGCAATTTGTGTTTTGTTGACCTAACGCAATTTGGTTTAGAGCCGCTGGGAACAATTGCGACTACATCAGCTCATATCTTCGCTATGACGATGACAGCGACATACTGGCGAAATGCTGCACTGCTCAAAAACGAAGTGCTTCAAGGGGTTTCGGCTATTTCTCCTTGTGTGAAATCCTTCTGGCTGGTAAGATAGAAAGCTTAGTCTAAGAAGCCGGCGAAATGGTTAATTTAGATTTGGCGAATTTTAGGAGCGGGTTTTGCCCAGCCTGGGGGTTGATGGTTTTCAGAACTTGACCTTGTTCCGATGCGATCATGACCTTGTGTTACATGTCCCGGTTTGTAACAAATTCACAAGGTCACACACGCCTAAAAAATGGCGGCGGCTCGTCGTCCATAGACTATGTCTAGCTTGACTACACCATAACTTCATAAGATCATTAAAAAATATTGATTATTACAGAATTAATACGCTGGCAGATAGCTAATTAAAAGTATCAAATAGCGCATCACAACACAATCGTGTTAGTGCTGGTTGAGCGGTAATAAACGCCCGAATTTCGTGTCGGTCACATGCCAAATAAATTCAGTTAAACCAGTCACTCAGATAAGGACATTTACAAATAGTGCTAATCTGGGGTTTGGTTTTGACCTTGCATTTAGCCCCCTTACCTACTTACGAGTTACGACGTGTAAACAAGAGCTCTGCAGCTTTACACCTTTATGAGTCATTTATTAATATTATTTGATAAGATTAGTCTGTTTGCATTACGAGTGAATTTCATGATAGCGTGTTGGTTCAATTTCAATGTTTGTCTGTTAGTGTATCGTTCTCACATATGTGTTTACTTTGATAATAATTACGTGATAAAAATATTGGTTTCCTACTAAAACGACCGACTCGCACTAGGTGCTATAAGATGGATCACTTACGTAAAGTAACCAACTGCAGAGTAATTGCGGAAATGTGCGAGAAATATCAGCAAACCCGCATTTTTATCCTTCGCTGAAGTGTCGAAAAAGGTCGCTGAAAGTACCTACCTACTTGGATGTTATTCGAAAAATCCTTAAATTCAAAGGATCGTTTCTAAACCGACTGAAATCCGAGGAGTTTCCGAATTTTACCCGCAAAAGCGTAAAACAATGTGCAGGCAGAAAACCGCAGGTGAAGACCAAGTATTGAAACAGTTATTAACTTAGGTCGGGTTGGATCTCTACAACATTATACCCTGGGGACTGAAAACAATATTATGTATTAATAAATATCAGCTTAAAGATACAACTGGAACAATTTTGTCTAACAGCTTCATCATTGTTCATCGTAGTTTTGTTCAAAAAGCTCTGAGTCCAATCTACTAATAAAATTATTAAGCAACATTCCCATTCCCATCTCAGTCGCAATTTGTCAAAAATGTATGGAAATTGAGGCTTTTTTGACAGATTGCTATTGAGATACGAATGCGAACACTGCTTAAAAATGAGTAGTATTGGTCCTCTGATGTCAGTCTCAAGGTTTCCGTTCCAACTAGCTACCTAACTACCAACCCGCCCGGCTTCGCACGGGTACAAATTATACACAGAAACCTTTCTCGTTAACTCGTAATAGTATCTTTCTTTCTATTAGTGAAAACCCTTTGATATTATATACTTGATTAAAATCAAAGTTAAAATCGTATCAATATCTTTTGCGTGGTTTTGAAGAAGTAAGTAGAGACAGAGAACAGAGGCAGATAGTGATTTGTTTTATGCTATTTAGAAAAGACATTTAGGCAAGAAAACCAAGGTTACTGACATTGCCCGAAGGATCGCCAAACTCAAGTGGCAGTGGGCAGGGCACATTGCGCGCAGAACAGATGGTTGATGGGACCGAAAAGTTCTGGAGTGGTGGCCGCGTACCGGAAGACGGAGCGTTGGAAGGCCTCCCACAAGGAGGACCGATGACCTGGTGAGAGTCGCGGGTAGCCGATGGATGCGAGACGCACAGGACCGGTTGTTATGGCAACACTTGGAGGAGCGCAATATCGAGCAGTGCACGTCTTCCGGCTGATAAAATGATGATGACTATTTAGAAAAGAGATTTTAGCCATTTGAAAGGCGTAAGTCGGATGTTGTGAATAACTAGGTAACCTAGACGATATATTTGCTAGAATTTTAGGTTCTAATCGACCACGAAACTTTTTGATTGTCTGACTACAAATCACGAATTTTTGACATGATATCCTGAAAGGCTAGTATAGTTAATGGCTGTCATTTCTGCGCAACAATCACAACTCACACTATGAAAGACAAGAGTATACGATATGCAGAGACTTGACCGGCTTTTCAGAATACGAGCGTAATTGTCTGGGCAAATTACTTATTCAATTTACATAAACAAATACATTATTTTTCGAACATGTGTCTCGTATTTTCCAGTAGCTGGTTTCTCTGCCGTTTACAAGCTAATAACGTAAGCAAATAGTTTGAAAGTCATCCATTTCTCATTTTATGATATTTATTGTAGAAAACTTGAGTTTTATCCTCAATTCGTTGTCTCGTGGGGTTCCCGCGTCCGGCGTGTCCATCACGGAATCATCGCTATTATGTCCATTCCGGTCACGTATCTCTCAGTTCACCACAATAATCATCTCCTAATAACGAATTCTATTGTTTGCTATGGTGCCATATTAACATCAAATATAACCTCGATATTGACAATATATGTAGAGCCAGACAGACAACATATTCATTTCATAATAAGTACAAGAACGGGGAACCTTATTAAACCGGCTTTTTATAAAGCTGCACTGAAACAGACATGCTGCAAAACCGTTTTTAAATCCTGCTAATGCATATTTTCTCTGCGCATAAAGTTCTATAAAAAGGAAATAACTCTTGGCCTGTGTTACCGCACCTATCGGTCACTGACTCCTTTTAGCGATTACACGGGGAATAAATAATTATCATAGTAGTAAAGCTCTTTTGTTCCCTGTTGCCAAGTTGATTTTTTAATTAATATTCTGGGTCATTTAGAATTTGCTGTGAAAATGTACTCAGCCTCGAAGACAAAGACGATTCCTTAGAAACTACGCTCTAAAGTTTTCTCAAAGTACTACAAAGGACCCTTAAATGTCTTACCTTAGAATGGTTTTTCAGCATTGTACTTTGTAGTCAGGATTCCTGTTGCTAACTTACTCGTCTCATCAAAACATTTTTTTAAACATAGCGTCATAAAAAGAAAATCATTTTATACCTACCAAAATTCAACATAGCCTTTCAGAACATCCAAGGTCTGGGACAAGGACAAGTACTCTTCAAATGATGCCCTGCGTAAAGATGGCGTCTTGTAAGGTTCTAGTCTTACAAAATTAAGTCGCCCTAGTAACAGTCGCGTATTGAGCAACTTTCCATCAAAGCGTTGATGAGGTTGCTGTTTCAATGGCTTAAAGCAATTTAATGCCGTAAATTGCTCCAGTCCTAAATTAGGCTTTGATTCAGAATGTTACGCTTTCATCTAATGTCTGCCCTTTTTAATATTGAAGACTGGTTTTTTTCCATCTTTGTTTGTGGATAAAATGACGAATCCAAATCCATACTTAATATTATAAATGCGAAAGTGTGTTTGTATGTCTGTTACCTCTTCACGCTTAAACCGCTCTGAACCAATTTAAATGGAATTTCGTATAGAGATAGTTTGAGTCCCGGGAAAGGACAAAAGATAGTTTTATCCCAGAAATCATCCTTTAAGAGGTGAAAAGGGAGGTGGAAGTTTGTATGGCACTCTGTCATTATTAAAACCATGAATGAACCTTTGTATTTAGGAATTTGATAAAAAAAAAAAATTCAAGTGGTTTTGATAAATTAGTATCTTAAAAATAACAATGTTTGCCCAAAGTAACTATTTCACGCGGATGAAGCCGCAGGCAAAAGCTAACGTATTTAAATAAAGACAATCAAGTGTTGATCTACTGCAGTGGTGGGCAAACTTTTTTAATGGGGGGCCAGAAAGTTTAATAAATTTCAGAGGAGGGCCAGAATTATAAGAAAAAATGCATTTTGTGTTGAAACTTTTAATCATATAAAAACATTAAACACTTGCACAAATGTTAAAAATTACATTTTAACTTTTATTCGAAGGCCCTGCCATGGTAGGTGTGTGAGACATATGAATCGAAGTCTATAATTCTACTAAGTAGAGTCTACTTTATACTTCTGGACCGTCAAAATATGATTATCGCGGGCCATACTATTCATGTTGACGGACTGTCGGCGGGCCGGATTAAATGCTTTCGCGGGCCGTACTAAACCCACCACTGATCTACTGCATACATATTGATAGACAGTGACTCATGCGTGGCATGGTGTCGTGTTCCTGACGCCAAATTGCGGCGTAAGGGTTCTAGTCGGAAAACTTTGTGGCCAAGCGACAAGCTTGAATAGTCGTGATTGTCCACGGTATCGAAAACATCTTGTTATAGTAGGCGCCAGATAATCGTGGAATAACGGTCATTGACCCACCTACAATTATTGACATTTTTAATTTGAAAAACGGAATTAATGACACAAAGCTGTCCCGAATCATCATCTCTCGTGATCCTTAACATTGTCTAATAATGAAAAACGATTCATATTTAATTGTTCAGGTACCTATGAACAGTTATTAGGGAAAGGTCAATATACTTTATTCCACATTTATCTGGCGCCTACTATAGTCACTGCGGTGTTGGTATAAAATTCAGCGATTCCCAGAAGTCTGTGACAAACTTGGCTCTTCTTATGTCGCCCACCTTTTGATAGCTTTCGTCTGGTAAACAAACTCGGAGCATAAACTTACATTACTTTTCTTTCAAACTTCTCCCCTATTTGGAAACAGTAATTGAGTTGGTGCACTTTTTAAGGACAAAGTGCTTAATTTATTTCGTCTATCGTCGTTCGCGCCAATCCTTTTAAATGAAAGTTTCATGGCCATTCTCGTCTTTGAACTCTGTATTTGCTTTGTTGTTTTCTCAACTGAATATAAGTTGATGAATAAAAAGCGAGATCCTTTCTGTAAGAAGAATGTGCAAGCTAGCATCAATGGCGGGTTGGATGAAGTAAAGGTCGAAATTACACTTTCGTTTGATTCAATAAGGTTTTGATAAGAAGGAAAAACAGTTCCCCTTGTTGTAATGCATGTATTTACTCGGTTGTTGTGTAATTTGGTATGTCGAATATAATTGAATGGTTGCATTTGGTTGGTCTCTCGTTTCACCGAACTCATGTTAGTTATTCCACGACGCTGCTTCTCGTTGGCAAGTTTAAAGACTAGCCCAGTCCCTCATAATGCTAAACGAAGCATGAACTCTTCTAATTAATTTTTCACTCCGTTAGCTCGGCTGTTTGATTTAGTCGTAGTACTCGTAGTGAACTGCCTTGTAATTATTTTATTCTGCCACACTGACAATAGTGGCCGATAGCCGAATTCACGCTCACGCCTTCTATTGCTGCGGACCATTGTTTATTTTTAATTAATTTTGTTTGGAGATTGGACCGAGGAGAAATTGTAACCATGGAGTTTCTTGTCCGATCTTCTTTATTGGATTCTACTCTTTTGAACGAGCAGCTTGGGTTCAAATAATGACTGTAGGCCGTCAAATTAAAAATGGTTATTATTAGGGTGGTTTTTATGACATGATTTATAATTTAATTACATAGATATCATTGCCTACTATTTTACGGCGGACATATAACCTCTAATCTCAAAGTTTGTGTAACTGTATTTATTCGTCTGAGCAATAAATTGTAGCGATTTCATTGATGAGATACGCGTGGGTGTTTCCGGATTCCATAACGTAGTATTGTATTGACCCATTGACCACTTATTACATAATATTGTGTTTGTGTAGAAAGCAGTCTCGTGACATACTTAGTTATTAAAGTTAGTAACTAAGTTATGGCTATTTTTAAGTTATTTTTTTAAATCTTAGAATTTTAAAGAATAGATACAGTCACCTAGCTAGAATCATAAACTCACACAAGCTATCTTAAATGACTACTGTTTTAGTGAGAAAACCCGGCCTGAATGACGAAGATTTTATCTCGGATCGATACAAAACAATAGAATTGGGCTTCGAAATTCGAAAATAAAGCAGTAGGATTTCGCTACAGACATTTTAAATTGACCAGAGACAAATAATTAGAAGAGACACTCGAATGACATTCAATTTATTCGTTCCGTTCTGCAAAATCAATGTGACCGAAATGATTGAACGTTGTTCGAAACGTGAACCACTAAATGCTGTTACAGGAATTGTGGCTTATTTGGGATAGGTGGAAAACGGCCCAATAAAGGTAAGGTTAATAGGTGCGGGCAAGCGATCGGTCGTTTGACCTATCCTTGCCCAGCACTTGTCTCTAAAGACGCTAAATATTTCATTAGCCGGGCGGGTCGACCGATTTTTTTTCTCAGTGATTTCGAAGCTCGATATGAATAAAACATTCATAGCCAACACACGACGGGTGCGTGGTTCATACGTGACATAAAATCCATCAGACATTATTTCTGTCAGCATTTACCTCAATCATTACAAACGTTGTAAACTAACTTTTTACCGTACAATAAATTAGCCTTAATTATCCTAAGCGAGGAATGTCCGCGTCCTCCTTGCTGTGACGGCTAATGTCCGCGTCCTCCTTGCTGTGACGGCTAATGTCCGCCATTCGAACGCTGATGGCTGGTTATTAAGCCTATGAAAAGGTTTTGCGCCGAGACCGCCTTTTGTTCTCTATGAAATTGATGTCTGGAATCCAGAGACAACGAGTGACATTTAATTAATTGCTAGTACAGCTTCATGTATTGTTTTCATAACTATGATTACGTATTCAAAACGAGGTCGTGTTTAGCAAGTGGGTAACAGCACTGACACTAGTGACAGTATTTAGGGACCGGTGTGCGCACGGGCACCGTTTACGGAAGTCGCGTCGTGCGTTTGGCCGTAATACAATGACTCATGCAGAATGTACTGACTATGACATTAGTTCTGCTAGTTTGAATGTTTACTAGGAACTGGGTGATGTAATGATCAGCGTTAGATATGTTTAGTAGTGATTAAAAATCTATTAATTACCTATTGTTTATTAAATGTAGATACTGCTTGGCATACTAAAGTAGTGATACATAGTTTAGGAGATAGGTAGCACTATTAAGAAATTAAGGCAATAATAGCAAAACGGAGGCTAACTGATTGTCCTACTATTCCAACACCCACTTTGAATACCTACAAGGAAAACTTAACCAAAACAATATATATTTATGTCCGATGTTTCGTTATTATCATCAATAAAACATGTTATACGGATAACCCACCCATACCTACCTAATAACTCAAATAGGATTAGCACTATAATCCCAATATTTTGGTCATAAAAGCTTTTCTCCGAAATACAATTTTCCTTTTTCTCGTAACTTCAATCCCGCGTCAATATGTTGTGTGTCTCATTTGGCAGTTACATCATTTATCGCGGATTTTCGCTTGCTGGGCGATTCAATTTTCCTGTTTCGAGTTTGCTGTATGATATGACGGATGTCAGTTACGTGCATGAAGCGCGATCGTCTGTGACGGGCATTGTTTACGAATAGTAAAGTTCGATGATTCATTCTTTTATTATTTTCGTCTAGTATGTGGCTGGAACGCGGCTGTTTAGTCAGATTGTGAAGGATTCTGTGGAATTAGACAAAATGACCTTTTTTTTATGCGGCGCAGGATGATACACAGAGCTTGGTTTTATACCAAAATTGGCTATTGCTCTTACAACTAACCCACCTATAGAACTTAGGTACAAGAATCGTTGTATTTGGGTCTTCATTAAATGTTCAATGTACCAAAATTGAAGACGTGATGAAGAGTAGATTGAAGACTGCACTTACAACAGATTGAGCGTTAAGATTTCTTGTGTGCAAATCGTCTCACATATTAAACGCGTTAAATAAGGAAAACAAAGGGAATGAAACAGAAAGGGAAATAAACAGGTAACCGAGAGCATTTTATTCCGTTCCTTTATTAAATAAGGATGTGTACGTAAACAAATATTAATTTATCAAGGAGTATTAAATTATGTCGTCCAAATATGTTGGGACACACGGCGCTTGTAAGTAAAATTACGCGGGTTTACCAACTGGGACCCGACAAGGGTCTGATGCGGGTATTACGTCCAAACACGGAGATAGTAATACAACATCATTCATTAATTACCGTTAGATTCATGGTAGAGTTTGGTTTATTAAATTATCGTTATAGTTTGGGTTATTGTGGTATCAGTATGTTCCGAATTACAAAGCTTTATCTTGATTGGATGTAGACTTAGCATGATTGATGATCTCCCCAGTCATAGGGCTCCCAAAAATAAATGATTTTTCCGTTTAGACGTATTGAATTTGTAATATCGTTTTCTTTTTGTAGACTTAACACTCAAAAAAACATCGGCTTGTGATACTACCCGCTTCAGAGATAAACTGGGTCGAAAGGGACTCGAAAAAGTTCGTGTAAATATTGCAGAGAGCGCGCCCGGTCGGGTTTGCCAGAACTTGGCTTTGAATTCCAAAAATACTCCCCTCTTGTAACAAAATTCTTTAACTTTTCAAAACTCGATACCCAAGTGTTACAGGAAAATTACTGTAAAAGGGAATTTTAAGTACCATCTTAGGCTAATCGTTATTGATAAGATAAAAGCCGATGACGTGGAACATTGGAGCACGTATAAATTCCTTTATCGCGTGTCTGAAACACTGCCAGGGGTGTGGCAGACGAAAGTAAAAGTAACGGCCCATTAGGGTTCACGGTGGCTCGGTGGCAAATGCCATATTTTTATGATGCCATTAAGAAATATGGAACGAATTGATGGTGTTGCTTGGCAAACAAAGGCAAATATCGCCAAAAACTCCGCAAGTTGATGATTATCTTGATGCCGGTCGTGTTGTATTTTTTTACAAAAGAATATAAATATAGGTAATCTATAGTAGGTCGTTGAAATTAAAAAAAACCGACCAAGTGCGTGTCACAATTGCCGACTGAGAATGGTGCATTTTGTTTGATTCTATTAATGTCTTAATAAAATTGAGTTCACGGTTTAACGGTTCTAAACGTTTCCCACAAACGGGCCCACATAGGACGACGGTAACTGAAGAGGAATTTGTACGAAATTTTCCTTCTCCAAGTATATTTTATAGGTTGGTCGACTATTACTCGTTAACTTGTAAAACCTACTTAGCTGTGATAGTTTTCCTTTTAAATTCGTTATTTATGCTACTACCATGAATTTATTCACGTCGCCAAAAACTACCGGTTAGCTGGCAGAGGGGGGAGACACTTGACTGTAACAAAAATTAGCACTTTAAAGCGCAAACGGATCCTTGGATGGAAAAATGGTTTTTGCACACCCTCAATATTTTTAAACCCCACACCATGGCAAAGACTTAGTTAGTAGTTTAGAAATTATATAGTAGAAATTTTGTTTTACCACTTTGTTGGCGTGATTAATATGTATACCTATACCAAATTCCAACTTTCTAGTGCTAAGCGTTTCTGAGCTAAACCGCGGACAGACGGACGGACGGACATGGCGAAACTGTAAGGGTTCCTTGTTGACTACGGAGCCCTAAGAAGGAAGTACTAAGTAGTCGTTCTACGAGAATCTAGATGTAATAATTTCCGCCTAAATTCTTTGTTTTAGCTGTCAAACGACTACCTACTTGCAATAAAATATTTTCGTCGCGACGATGACACAAAGGCAAATAATAATAAAAAAGAATGGAAAACACTTGGATCAAGTTTTCGATAAGGATGAAATCAACACTATATCGGAAGGAAAACACACTTGATATTTCAACGAATTTCCCACACACGTGTCGTACTAAGCGTATTTCCGTTTAAAGGGATGAATGACCTTATTTCTTGAAGGATAAGATTTTTCACGGCTCTTATTTCAAGGTTGGAATAAGAGGAGTGGAAGTAGATCAAAATTAGATCTGATGTAGATATATTTTAGAATTGTAAGGTGGCAAAGGGAGCCCTTTGCCCTGCAGTGGGACAAAATTGGCTTTAAATAATAATAAATAAATAAAAAATATGGCCCCCACTAACGGGTGATGATGATGATGTCCCAGTGCAGCTTGCTTGCTGATGCGAGGTTTGTGATAAGCTCGGAACCAGTCGATATGGCAACTCTTGAGGGAGACCTACGTCCAGCAGCTTATACAGCATGTAGTGATGAGGTGACATAATTGATTTCTATCTCGTGTCACCATCTATCGAACATTTTTACACGACAATATTTTAACAAGAAACCCATTTGCAAAGTTTCAACGTAAGCAGAGTTCTTGCTACTTGCAGTCAATCTTAGTTACCGATAATGCGCAAAACTTGCGCCTGACTGCTCTAGTGTGCATAAATATTGCTTTCACAGCACAGTAATATTTTAAACCAAGACGTAAAAGTTCGACCAATAAAAGTTCGATTTTGAAGCTTTCGTGTAGATTTCCAGAGGGATATCCTGGCGCTGGCTCTCAAAGGTGCACTAGCTTAGACCTTGCTCTCCTAATTTATTAAAAGAAGCTGTATCGCTTTGTATCCACGAAGATTTAATCCTTTTTCCGAGTTCGTTGGATGACTTAATAATTTCATTAAAACTGATTCAAGTTTCCCACCATTATTGGACTGAAATTAACTTCACAAACTCTTCTTACGTACAAATATTTGTTTAGGACGTGGTTCATCGCTAGAGCAGATGCTTACTCGTATATCGAAGATATAATAGAAATCGTTGAACAGTTAATTTTCCTTTTTGAAGCGATCGGTTTATATTTGAAGTAGCAATAGGGTATTTTACTGCAAAAATCTAATTAGTCCGTCAAAAAGATTTTTTTTCACTTAAGGATGACTGTTCGTTGAAAACACGCATGACGTCACTGCGATGGTATAATTCTTCCCAGCTATGAGTCGTCACTCGTTTTCAACGCGTTGTAGGTACCGTCTTCATTTTTTGTTAACGTGTAAAAAGAAAAAATACGTGTCCAATATTTTTTGGAAATCTATCTAACGGACTAATAGATTTTTTTAGTAAAATATCCTATTTCAGTGGTTCGCATCATAGTGCTGCAAATATTATTTTGCCATTGTGTCAACACTGAAATCAGTTGCAATAGAGTCTAGTTTCTCGTTTATAGAACTGCAAATTTATCTTGGTACAGTGCCTGGAAGTATAATGGCGGCTCAGTGCGCGGAAGTCGCTAATTCATCCGTACAAAGTGCTGCAGCTTAAGTTTTTAAACTGCTCTTGATGTAATAATATTTTATTCCTCTGTGAGATTCTGCGAAATGAATTGTAGCCGCCCGTTACGGATTAGCCCGGATAAAAGAGATGACGTATGACGGACTTTGTTATATAATATTATATCCGGGACAATGGGGAAAATCGTGGAGAGTTTTAATGTAAGGAACTAAGGGACCGTTTCGACGTTAAAAGCCTTTACATTAATACTTAGTAGAGCACATCTTGTACTTAAAGTTATCTGTCTAGTCGTCTGTATTTACATGAAATTACTTTTATACCAACTGATTATGAATGATAGAGCACTCTAGCCTTTTAATTATCTTAATTAGAAATGGCGACAAAAACGGCACGAAACCAACATCTAAAATAAATGCAGCTTCGAAGTAATTAGAACTGAAAGAAATTAATTAAATGATTATCGAAGTTCACGCTTGACGTTTGCGACGTTAAAAGGTTTTCATTCGCATGTTGTATTTTAATAATTCAAACTTGTCATGATAATTAATTTCATTTGTAATTTGACTTGGTAATTTGAATATAGCTTGTAGATATTCTGAAGCATTTGTACTGTAAGTTTTTTAATTTGAACGACAGTAGCGAAATGATTATTTTTCCTAGTATTTTTTTTTGTGACTGTAACTTCGGTGAGTCATAGTGATAAATTATGAGAAAATAAGGAATTATGTGAAAATAATAATTTCATACATACCTTTCGGCTTAGAATAATAACGCATAGAAACCTAGTACGAGTGCAAAAAGTGAGGCAACTAAAACTTAGCCCAATACGTCAATCCGTCAAACTTAGCCGTCAGTACTCAAGGTCACGTTCCGTCGAACACAGCTCGCGAGTAAATAATTGAAAATGACAGTTTGTTGCTTGAAAGGATGTTATAGCACATCAGGAAAACAAAAAAAATGTGATCAAATAACATTTCACAAGAAAGTACTTACATTTTATGCACTATTTTTACGTAAATCGATAAATAAAATAAAAATCTAATAACCTAACTTGTCATAACACAGTGTTGCTATTTGTGAGGAAAAAAATACCCAGATTGCTTTCAATTTTGCACTTATTTTTGTTTAGCAAAAATATAACATTTTGCCAGTTTCGAGAAAATAAATAGGCAGTATTAATTTTATATTAATCTTGATAAATAGGATACCGGTGGCGATTCTGTATGTGTTACATTTATTTACTGCCTCTGAATTATAGTCGTTATCGACACTGCTAGGTACCTACATTGTTTTTAAACTAAAAGTTAATTAGTAATTGACTGTAATTAAAAAACAAACCAAAATAACTAAGTTTGTTTATATTGATTTGGCTGAAGTGGTTTGATTAGGTACATAAATCAAGTGTTGTATTAATTACTTGGTGTGCCTATTCTGATTGTGTACTTAACTACTTACATGACTGTATTGAATGCAATACTAGTTGGTATTCCATTTTATTTGCTTTTTTGTAGCTTTCCAGCCCATTCTGTGATAGCCAGTCGTTGGATACAAATAATTCGAAATAGTTCCCAACAACATAAAATACTTGTCTTGATTTGATAAAGCAAAATAGTAATGCGTTTTCCCATATTTTGTGGGTAACGGCTTGGTAATGGTATCATTGAAAGCTATATCTGTGTGTGCTAGAGGAACGTAGACAGATTCGGCTCACGCACACAAAGAAAATGAAGTGGACACACGATTTTGCTCGGGTTTTGTTCTAGACGCGGCTTCTATGCGTTATTATTCTAAGCCTTTCGGTTTTCATGTTGTTCTAGTTGTTTTGTTTTCCCTTAAAAATCTCACAAACGTTTATGTAGGACCATGCAAAAAGAACGGTTTGTCTGAAAAACTGGAATAATGGACACTCTTTTGATATTTTACAACAAAACTCGTCCTTAAAAAAATACTATTTTATCAAAGCAGTCATAACAGCGGCAAAAAGACTGAAAAAGAAGGGCGTAAGATAAACGTTACGAACTTTTATTAAATTAGGTTGCCATTATTCAAAAGACCATCCATTCCAAGTTGGATTTTAGATGAGATTATGTGAAAAGTTTATAAAAGAACCCCGTTTTATTTCGAACATGTTCAAAATATTTTTTCCATAACTTACCCTGCAGCATTTTATAGCCTTTCATTCTATTGTATTAAGGCCCACCTTTTCTGGATTGCCAGCTTTACGAGTGCGTGCCCATCACTTATGATTTTGAACATCGCACTGATTCGATTACGTAACCCTGCTGAGTAAAATATGTATGTTTGGTTTTACGATTTGTCATCATTCGCTTGTCCTTACCCAAATTTATTAGCTTCGGCTCAATACGTCTTCTTTTTCCATAATTCTATTGATGATGATAATGATGAGCATGCCATCTAACCGATTTCCACTCGGGCTGGTTTTGTACCGGTACCTCCCAAATCTGGGATTCCATGTCGCATCTCTTAAGGTGTCTGATTCTGCACAACCTTGAAGCGTAGACACTGTCCACCTCGCTTTCGTTTAGCTTCCTGGAGTTCATAATAGAAGATATGCTAGTCTCCGTTCGTGCATCCTAGAGAAATGCTCCCCCTTTCTAGTCATATCATCGTTTAGACAGTATTATCAATCGTTTCTTTGGTCTTCCACACCTCTTACAGCCCCTACAGCCATCCATACCCAATACCGTAATATTTAATGGGAATTTAATAATGAAGGAAATTATGTATTGACAGTTTATTTTCTTCATAAGATAATGAATCACTGGAGGAACATGTGCTCTACTTTGACGTTGGTTACAAAATCGGGCATCGTTTTTCAGCCGGTTGAATGTTATGCTTCGCACATGTTTTGCCATATAATTAGCCATTAGGTTACGTGTACGATTAGCCGTGATCATATGGCTGTGTTGTTCGTTAACATTTGGGCTATTTCTTTTGAGTTCCTCTCTGTAAAAGTATTTTTTTGTAAAATTCTAAATTAATAATAACTTAACTATAGTAGGCGCCAGATAAATGTGGAATAAAGTATATTGACCTTTCCCTAATAACTGTTCATAGGTACCTGAACAATTAAATATGAATCGTTTTTCATTATTAGACAATGTTAAGGATCACGAGAGATGATGATTCGGGACAGCTTTGTGTCATTAATTCCGTTTTTCAAATTAAAAATGTCAATAATTGTAGGTGGGTCAATGACCGTTATTCCACGATTATCTGGCGCCTACTATAGGTACCTAGTTAGCTTTACTTTAATATAAAGAAGAATGTATATTAACGTATTATAAAACGGTTGACTTAATGAGAGTTCACTTGAACAGCCAGAACTGCATGATTCTTTCATCATCATCCTCATCCCGGAACCCTATTTCGCCCACGGCTAAGCATAGGCCTCTTTTCATACGACAATCCCCATGCTCCTGAGCCAGCCTCATCAAGGTTCTTCGATGGCAACAATTGTCGTCTGCCTATCTCCCATCTAAATATGATTTTTTACAACGTACGTGTCTGTTTGTCTGCTTTGAAACTTTCAAGTTAACCAGTTACTGTTATTGGAACAGGCTGTTTTATTATTGTTTACTTTACTAAAAATAAAGTATAATTTATACTCCGAAAAAAAGGTCTATAAATCGTTGTAATGTCATCATTTATCGATATGAATTATGTTACAAGGTCCCCAAGCGCCTTTCAAATTGTGTCAAACCTAATAATTTATAGTGGTTATTATTTCTCAGGTCTGCGCACGACAATATAAAGAAAACAAAAGTTGCCATCAAGAAAATATCACCGTTCGAGCACCAGACGTACTGTCAGAGGACACTAAGGGAAATCAAAATCTTAACACGGTTTAAGCATGAAAATGTAAGTTTTGTTTCCAATATTAACGCTAATTTCTTTTGGAGTCAAAAGATCAACCCAATATGCCCACCGTTTGTAATTTCAAGTTATCTGGTTTTATCATTATCTTATCAGAGAAACCATTATTGTTTATACACGTTTAAACATCATTCACTTTTTACTGATAGAAAATTCACGAAAATATGGAGACTAGCCATAGACTAGCAATTTTCACAATGTTTGTTCTTTTTCAGATAATCGACATTCGAGACATTTTAAGGGCTGAAACCATAGACTCAATGAAGGACGTTTACATCGTACAATGTTTAATGGAAACAGACCTTTACAAATTGTTAAAAACACAGGTAATAAAACCATGAACAACTTTTTGATCCACTTTATTAATGAAAGTGTAATTAATTATACCAATTGAAACTCGAATAGAATCTTAATTAATTAAGGTAAGACGTCTGATTGAAATTTTCAATTAATTAGTCCGAAGGGTTCCGTTCGCTTCTAAGGAAACTGACCTTTTTGGTAAGTAGTGAGATGCCTATTACAGTTTGTTTATTTGTTTCAGAAATTAAGCAACGATCACATCTGTTACTTCCTGTATCAAATCCTCCGCGGGCTGAAGTACATACACTCGGCGAATGTACTTCACAGAGACCTGAAGCCTTCCAACTTGCTACTTAACACAACATGTGATTTGAAGGTACGATATAAATATACCTACACTATATTCTGTTCAAGATAGGAGAGGTCGTATGACATACGACAAAAGGTTCTTTTTAAACTTTGGCATAAAAGGAAAGTTGGTTTGAAAATCGATTCTTTCGTCAATATTGCTTGAAAGGAAGCTTGCGAGGCACCGGAGACACGTACAAAAAAACGTAGGTATTATTAAGTTATTTTTGTACGTGTCTCCGGTGTCTCGTCCACATGAAATGAAGAGATTTTAATAAGGAAATTGTAGGTAGGAAAATATTTATTCCTTTTCTCCTATTAAACAAATTCTTCCTCTTTATAAAGAGGAAGAATTTGTTTGTAGGAGGAATCCCTGGAAGTCTCCCTAGTGGTTCGATTACTAATATTATTTTAGTGATAAAAGGCTGCAACCTTAGAATAATAATAACGCATAGAAGTCGCGTCTACAAAAAAACACGAGCGAAATTGTGTGTCCACTTCATTTTCTTTGTGTGCGTGAGCCGAGTGTGTCTACGTTCCTCAATCGTACACAAATATAGCTTTCAGTGATACCATCACTAGGCCGTTACCCACAAAATATAGGAAAACGCTGGAAATGTTGCTGGATCAAATCAAAACAAATATTTTATGCTATCAGGAATTGGATAAGATGAAGATGATTTTTCATGTACCTAATATTTTTTTTTTTCATGTATTAATATTTCATATTTTTAGGGAAGGTAAAATTTCAATTTATTCAAAAATGAAAAGAAATTTATCAACCATTAATGGCAAAATATTATTTCGTATTCAATAACGTAGGTAGTAGGTATATCAAAAAAAGTTTTTTTGCTAAACAAAAATAAGAACAAAATTGCTTACTTATGTTTTTCCTCACAACTAGCAACACTGTATTGTGATAAGTAAGGTAATAAGTATTTTTGTTTGATGATCGATTTACGTAGAGATAATATAAAAAATTAAGTAGCTACTAGTTTGTGAAATGTAATTTGATCACATATTTTTTTGTTTCCCTAAAGTGCTATAACATCCCTTCACGCTACAAACTGTCATTTTCAATTATTTACTCGCGAGCTGTGTTCGACGGAACGTGACCTTGAGTGCTGACGGCTCGCCGAGGGAACTTAGCCATTATGACAAAGTTTTAGTGGCCTCACTTTTTGAACTCGTACTTCCTATGCGTTATTATCCGAAGGCTGCAACACTCGCTGAGTGCTTTTTATTCCAGAAAAAGTTTACAGTTCCTGTGGGTTTTATTTTAGGATCTCCATATTTAAGTATTCTGTTGGTATACCCCTTCACTTAGAGGAGACCACAGCTTGCAAAATAAAATGAAACCACCAAGCACAAAAATTAAAAGAAATGAAAAAAATCTAGTTGAGAATGTTGGTAGGCGCTTTGACGTTTACTTTACAGAGTACTCAGGATCATAATTAAGGCGCGTCATAAGCGGGTGCCTTGCTCGAGGCGTTTGTTCTAAGTTTGAAAACGAACCCAGCGTAGTTTGTTATCGCCTATCGCTATGGCGACACTGAAGCCGCACGTGCATGACTATCAGTCGCATAGTGGTCCTCCCCGTGATAAGGATTTAATACTAAGATTATAAAATTCTAGCTTTTCTGTTAGCTTCGCTGCCGTACCATTCTCACAGGGACCGTCCATTTTCTTGGGATAATAAGCTTAATTTTGCCACTCGGTGACAGTGCAGCTTTTCATCAGTGAAATATTTTTTTGTTATCTGCTCCTTTACAAACACAAACAATAAACATTGTATATATAAATAATTTTATAATATTAGATGGGAAGATTTATAGATTAGCTGCAGGTAGGGTTGCCAGGTCTTAAAACTGAAATGCCGAATAGACCAGCTAATTTAACCGGACTTTTAGGGTAAAAATTAATAAACGGCCGGACAACTTATCGTATTCAGGAATGTGTCTTTAACACGATATAAAAAGCATTATTAGAAGCAAATCCAGACTTTTAAACCAAATTTGATGAATCAATGTTCTTTATTTTGCAATTTTCAGTAAAAATCTTTTAAAATATTTAAAGCCTAACAAAAGCCTGACTATGTCCGGCTTTATCCGGACGCCTGGCAACCCTAGCTGCAGGCAGCGAAAAACATTATTCTTTTTTTTTTGCGCGCGGACAGGAACAGGTTCCAAACTACCGGTGGTCAGGGCCCCTGAGAGAGGAACCTCCCTAACTATGCGCGCCGTGTCCAGTAGTACTGCCTTCTGTATCAAGGTCTTGATCCAGCTGCCCAACGAGAGCCTCCTCAGATGTTGGTCGATGTTCTTGGCAATAGGGAATATGCATGCATTTTTTTATTTGCAAAATGAACACTTATTAGTAAACAATTATGAAATCAATTTTAAAATACCTTCATCAACGTTGAAGTTATAAAGCTTCAAAGATGACAATTAGAAAGAGAAGTCCGATACGAACTCTGACGTCAAATACTATGTCGCCTATACAGCTGCCATAGAAAACGGCGTCTTCGCGAGTGAGACATATATTTGTTTAAAATAGTTATATCTCGTTTGTTTTTCGATCAATTTTGATTCTCATTTCACTGTTAGTGTTATATTTTTGTATATTTTTAGATAAACTGTATAGATAATAAATATTTTTCATGCACATTCCCTATTATGCCATTGGCCGTCACGATTATCGGCACAATGACTGCTGTGTTCACATCCCACCTATGATTTTTCTTACCTAAATGGAACCTATATTACACCTTACAATATCAGTAATCTTGTATAATATCCCAATTCGACCAAAGTTATTATGAAAGTTAAAATATTAATCAACTTAGGCCACAATTTTTTCATAAACTGAAAATAATTATTATAATTGAAGCGATCTGCTATTTCTACTAAGTCTCAGTACTTTGGAATATTCCCGCTTATTACTTTGCCGAAACATAATAACTGCGAAGAATTGGACCTTAAATTTTTGATCCTAATAAATTTTCCAAACAGTAATTTCAGCTGAAACTTACAAATACGCACATAAATCGTAAATATGTAGCGATTTTGTAAATAAATCTTTCTCACACACGAGAACAATGTTTTAAACGTGACAAAAGTCAAGTGTGACATATTGTTGTACGTACGTCCATACCAACCTAATAATGTTAATTAGGTTTGTAGTTACGTAAACAGTAACGTACACATTCATTTTCCGCATAACGGTGTTATTGTTGTTAATATTTATTCATATCATAAAATGGCTACCTCAATCCTACCCTCCAAGACTTAGCTTGCTGCGGGGCTTCTTTGTCTGCAGGATTTAAAGGAACCTTACATGAATGGGATGCCGAGAGCTAGCTCCTGTCATCCCATTCGAACCTAACCTATTTGTTTCGGGGTGCCCTAAGTTCCCTCAAACCTAAACTGAAATAACCTCGGTCGGCCACATCATGAAATGGAGAATTCAACGATAGGGCCACGACATATTATGCAAAGTCCTTAAAAAAATTGAAATATAAATAAAATCATACACAGACAAAACAAAATAAATAAAACATTAAGATGTACTTAAAAAAATCATCAGACATGAAGTTAAATCAAAATCTACTGTAACTTTTTTATTCGAACTGTTAATTAGTATTTCCATCCTACTAATATTATAAACGCGATAGTTTGTAAGTACATATGGATGGATGGATGTTTGTTACTCTTTCACGCAAAAACTACTGAATGGATTTTGATGAAATTTGGCACAGTGGTAGATTATAGTCTGGAATAACACATATGATACTTTTTATCCCGGGAATATGTTCCCTTGGGATAATTTTCGACAATCACGCGGGCGGAGCTGCGGGCGGCAACTAGTTCATAATAATGACAGTAGAAATTTTCCCGATGTTCTAAACATAATTTTCACTCAGTTGCAAGTAAAATGGACCTTGGTGGTCAAACTTTTCATTCCCCGACCGTACAGTGTTCTAGCAGGTACAGTGTAAATAAGTAACAACAAAACCTCGGATACTGTATTGTCACTCAGTCGCTCCAACTCAACGGAATTGTAAAGCTGAAGCGACCGCAGTATTGCGGTCGGTGTGCCCGTAATGATATCATTAATAGCGGTAGGCGCAATATGGCGGCTTATTTGCTCAAACAGCAGGAGAGGAGAGTTGTGCGCTTTCATTACTTTTTTTTGCAGTAAAGTTCGCAGAATATTGCGATTTTATTCAGTTTGTTTTTTAAATTGAACAGAGATTTAAAAGGACTTGTATAACAGTGTAGTTAAGTTTTTAGACACTCAAAATCCATTTTTTAAACAACGGGTAGTTTTGAAATCAATATTGAGTGAGACGTATGGAAATATATACTGCTTTATTTTCGTAACCCATAAAAATTCGCTTCTCCTCCTGCCTCCGGCCTGAAATGATTCGAGTCAATATTGCACAGTATTAACTCGTCGGTTTTTATTTGTTATGCTCGCACCGATGATAAAATACAAATAAATACTGCGTAATAACCAATTAACAAGACCGTGTCGTTGACAAACAATTGACAAGCGAAATATTTGCTTTGATATTTCATTATTATCGCACTGGAAGTGGGGATAATCCCTACATGCTGGAAATACGAATCAGTTTGTTAGTCTTCTTCTAGTCTTTGTTCTTCTTCATTAAAATATTGTGATAACATTTCGTGGTACTTAGTAAAGCATAATCTAAAAAGGCCGCAGAGAAATATACCTACCTATGCAGCCTTTTTCGGAATTCCCGTAATATTTAACAATGCCTGTGTAAGGTAAACCACTGCCATAATCAGCAAAGAATTGAGACGTTCCTCTGCGTAGATTTTCCGGCACCTATTCAAGTGTCATTACGATCGGACGAAGTGAGCGAAATATCTACCGCCCTCTTCGAACTTACTTCAAATGGTAACTGAAGAGACCTTCAGGAAAACCTTTTGAAGTACCTACTTAACTCGAAAAATACATATTATAAGATTGGGCTCGATCTTCAATTCCCTTGCCTTGGCAAGTGATGGGGTTGATTATATTAAAAACCTTGCCTTAAGGTCTGTCAAAATGGGACTGTGAGGCACTGAGAGAATCGCCTTTTTCGTGTTTTCTTCCAATGTCTCGGCTCGAGTCAATATGTGTGTATAAAATAGGTTCATGCCATGCCGTGGTTAAAACATAAGCTAGCTGAAGGTTTAGGGTCCGCACGTCACGTCATTCGAAAACCAGAACCTCTCGGAGTCTGTATTTCCTGATAGCTTAAACCTGGGGGTTCCATCAGGGTAGATTATGGTGAGAAGCGAGCCTATAATTAATAAACTTGGTCTCGGAACAACCTGCAGCAACCAAGATATTTCTTTAATACATTTTTTTGTTGACAGATTTGCGACTTCGGGCTGGCACGAGTCGCTGACCCTGACCACGACCACACCGGCTTCCTGACCGAGTACGTGGCCACCCGGTGGTACAGGGCACCGGAGATTATGCTTAACTCTAAGGTACGTTATCCACACCACTCTTACTAGAGCTTTGTTTTATAATTATCTGTCTATTGACTTATCAGGGCAGACAGCATATTTTTCTGACGCCAGAAAATGAGCTGTAATCGGCACGTCTAGGCCGAAGCGAATTCGCCATGCGGTCGGCAATCTTCGGGAGCAGCCGTGTGTGGGAACTGTTTCTTGTACAGTGGACGCGTAGAAGCAAACGTTTGCCGTCCTAACGTTTGCTTCTACGCGTTCTATCTTTACTATTAAAATCCATGTATCTGTGATTATATCTAAGGCATGACGTTTTCACATAGCATCTAAAGCAGGTTTTCGTCAAACGTATACCTCGCGCTAACGCCGCGTCAGCGCGTTTTGTTTAGGCACGTATGTAGGTACATCATGACAAAATAGAAGTTTTAATGTCGTCACGTTTATAGGCTCTTAGTGTCACGTCGTGAAATGATCTATTTTGGAAGAAAATGTTTTAAGTAGTTTCACTACACTACATTTCATTTCTGTCCAGGGGGCAATTGCCAACGTTTATTACTTCACTTTAGTTGCAATGTTTATGTTGCCCGTTCAAGTGCCTTTGCATGAAGTTTTAGCCACTGAGTATATACCCTGTTAGGGGGCGTCCATAAATTACGTGAGGTGTTTTTTTAAATTTTCTGTCCCTCCCTCCAACCCTGGTGAGATGTCGTGAGATTTTATCCAACCCCCTCCCCCATCCCCAAAATTCACGTGAGATTTTTCAAAATGTGTTGTTTGACAGTCAGTAGATGTATAACGTCGAAGTATGAATGAAATTATTTTATTTCGAACGAATTAGTGAATGATTTTAATCGGATTACGATTACGCTTAAGATTAAATCTTAAGCTTGTACAATCTGGTTTAAATGGATCAAAATAGTATATATATTTTTTGTTTCAATCAGAAACAAAATTGCGTGATATTTGCCGAGACCCCCCCTCTCTCCAACGTAAGATTAGATGAGATTTGACTCGATCCCCTCCCCTCCTTAAATATCTCACGTATTTTATGAACGCCCCCTTATTAAACTTGGATACTAAGATATAAGAAGCGCAACTGGGACCAGTAATATTGTGCCCTCAAAAAGATTAACAAAGAAACAAACGCAAAGTGAACGTAACTATCAGTTAACATGTAAACGGTACTTTTGAATCGTTAAAAAACACGGTCAGAAAGTTAAAATGCAATTATGTAAACGCATGATATGCTGAGAGTAGTTAATACAATTTAAACATTAATCTTGGCGGTCCAGAGTTAAACAGTCCCAATTTATTGACGCCACCCTTTGACATAGCCACCACATGACGCATGGTTCAGCATCATTTAGCGTTATTAATATAAACATAATAATATTATTCCCACTTATTAACCCTAAAGGAAACTGGGCAAAATTAGCCTATGAACCAGTAACGATAAGTACAGTTAGACAAGTTAATTGTCTGGCACACTACTACTACTACTACTGTTGTTTCAAACGTACGTCAAAGAATCCTAGTTGCGAATTTAATTATTTTCCAGTTGGTTTTCTGACACTTAATTTGTCAAACCGCGTGCGCAAATTAGATATAGATGTAAGAGTAAAATGCTTTGATAGTTTTGGTTCCTGTTAAAACACGTCACGTACCATCCATAAATTAAGTCATTACGAATTTTATGTGTTTATGACCCCCTCTCCGTCCTTGTCACAGCTGGTCACATATGTGAGACTCCCCCCTCCCTGGTGTAACGTCACATATTTTGTAAAATATCTAGAAATTATTAAATTAAAACAGCACTCCCGACATTATTTTTATACCAAGGTAATTTATTTTTTAATAAAATCAACTCCAAATCAAACATTAAAAAATTACAAAGCAAAAAACTTAAACCTTATGAACATACAGATAGGGATGAAAATATTTTTAAGTTTTTCGTTAAAAGTTCAAATTACGTGTTAAAATACTTCATTTAAATATTAGATTAAATGTGACGAAATTTAGGACCCCGCCCACCCCTTGTCACACAATGTCACACTTCGTCGGCCCCCTTTAACATGTGACGTAATTTATGGATGGCCCCTTACATTTAACCTTGGATTTCTTACGATGTGCTCCTTAATCGTTTTAAATGTATTTATATTTAAATGTGCTTGTCGGCTTTAGTCCGGAATTACGACCGAGATACTCTTAAAATTATTGGCATGGGAAGACTGCTTCAAGAAAATACTAGCCAAAATGATACTGGTTCATAGACAACTTCCCATACAACTTTGCCCAGTGTCCTTTGTTTCACTTGCTAGGATGTGACAATATTTCAGGACGAAGGAAAAGGTGTATGGGAAACGAGCGCGTGGCGTTCTGTAGCCTTTGTCAACCATCTTGGAAAGAAAGGCGTGAGTTTATGTTTGTATGTTTGTATTTCAGGAAACGGAACCCTCTTTAATTTGTAGTTTATTGCAAGCTTTGAAAGCAGTAAACTAGTCATTAGCGTACACAAGGATTATAGTACCTACCTACGCCGAATACAATGAAAAAATATATACCTACTTATCAATAGACTACGCAAATCTTCCATCACCCATGCAAGTAATATTTATCGCCATAACTATGAAGCGTTAACAAAAACTTAAACGGCAAAATCGTAAGCAGTAAAATACCCAAATATAGCACTAGATTTCAATTTATGTTTGCAATATATTGCGCCATTCAGAACCATCTCACTGTTGGCGCTATTTTGATAATACTCCGCTATTTCAGACAACAAAAGCCTACCATCACAGAGGAATCCAGGCTGTCTGCTGTGCCTCCGACCTTTAAGGCTTTTGACAGACCGAACAATAAAACATTGTCTTCATTATAAAGTCCCCTTTTCCATGTTTTCCGTCATTATTCACCATCATTTTGTGAAGCCCCTTCAAGCGACGAACCATTCAGCGAAGTAGGACGAATAAATACCCGCTTTTATGAATATTAAAATACCATTTAATACATTAAGTAACTTCTAAAAGTCCATCTGTAATATATTTTCGGAATGGACATTAAGTTGGTCTTTAATGTCTGCAAAAACCGCGTAGTAACGGAATGTTATCGTGAGAAAATGTGTATGAACGACTTGGGAAATGGCTGACTAAATGAAGGTCTGGCGTTTTTCGCACATAATATCGATTGGAAATGCAATTTACAATATAAAATACTTGTTTCAAAGTACCGTAGACGAGTTTAACAAAGCTAAGATACCACTCTATATTCTAATGTCTAAATAGCCTCAGACTTCTGCGTCTGTATTGATTATATTGAGATGAGCGCCCTTTACAAAGTGCGTCAGCATTTTTCGCAAATTGAGATCGGTTATCTCACCCGAAGAGACGAGATTGAGATCTGAAACCCGTACTAAGAAATTAGAATTTTCTTAAGGGTTATGTAATAGGGCCCTAGGGCCTTCATATACTGTATTGTGCCTTTCTTTCAAAGTTTTTTTTTAACAGCCTTGTTTGTGTCCCACAACTTGGCAAAGGCCTTCCCTTTCTCGTTCCATGCCTCTATATCCTGATGATCCTTTCAAAGATTAAACATTTTAAATACTGCTGTAATTGGTCTCACAGACATATCGCACACCTAGATCTAAAGAGAGCTAACTCAAAAATAGTGATGTTTTAGTTATGCACACCATCGAATTCCTTATCTCAATACCTACCCACCAATAACGCAGATTTGAACATATCTCCGCTACTCAACGATAGATGGCTAAATATACCAACACGGGCTCATACATCGTTAAGCAATAGGGAAATTACTACAAAAATCAAATTTTCATCCCCAAAAACATCATTAAAATACATGATTCCTACAATATCTTTCTTCTAGCTGCATAAAAGCATAAATCTATACAGGATACTCCTGCAGTGGACAGGGACACAGTAATACGTTTTTCAACTTTTCTGAAAAAAGTGCTTTTTTAGTTAACCTTGTTTAGATCTAGGTGTGCGATATGTATCTGCGTTTATACTACTGTTAAAGTGAAATAAACGCAGATATATTTGTCTCCTCTCCTCTTTGCAGGAGAACGAGTAGGATCGCATTTCTAAAAAAAAGAAGTTCGTAAAATACCCGAGTTCAGGCTGACGTTACAAAATACTTAATAAGGCATCCATTGGATCTATAATTTTATTGACATATTTTGCTAAGAACTGATTGGCTACTACTAAGCTTCGTTATGAGGTTTGGTTTAAAGTTTGTTATATCCGTTATCGAAACTTAGTGGCAGCCCCAAGGCTAAGTTTTGTACCCCGCTGAAAACATTTGATTTGCTCCTTGTAACATGGAACATAGCTGTGGATGTACTATAGGTACACCTGTGCCCTTTGGGAAATATAGTCGTGATTTTATATTAAACTAGCTTTTGCCCACGACTTTGTCTGCGTGGACTTCAGAATCAAAATACATCTTAAGGTTACAATAATCTTAATTGTATCCCGGTGGTTTTTTGTTTTACCGTGCAATTTTTCTTTTCGTAAAAACCTTCCTAGGACTAAAACGAATATTTTTAAAAAAATATCCGAATTGTATTTTACTGAAAAAATTTAATTAGTCCGTCTGATATTTTTTTCACGTATTTTAAACACTCATGACGTCATTTCGCTGTTCAAAACGGTACCATAATAGTGACGTCACGCGTGTTTTCAACGCACTGTGCCGTCTTAATTTTTTCTATTCGTGAAAAAATAAAAAAAAACCCGTTAATATTTTTTTAGAAATCTATCTGACGGACTAATTAGATTTTTTCAGTAAAATACTCTATTGGTCCAGCCGATCTCAAGTTTTGCGCTTAGCAACACATTTAGCCATTCACATTTATAGATAGATGAAATATAAGTAAAGTAACACAATTCCTTGTCCATAGGGTTACACTAAGTCGATAGACATTTGGTCGGTGGGCTGCATCCTGGCGGAGATGCTGAGCAACCGGCCCATCTTCCCGGGCAAGCATTACCTGGACCAGCTGAACCATATCTTGGGAGTTCTCGGCTCGCCCAGCCAGGAGGACCTGGACTGCATTATCAATGAGAAGGTATGTTGAAATATATTATGAACCAGCTTTTTTCATGGGCCAAACAAGGAAAGACTTTATTTAGCCCATGAAAAAGCGACTATTTCCAACCACGGTATTCTTTTTTAAATCTTTATTTATTTACAGGGTTTTTTCTAAACAGAATATGTCACCCCGATGATTGAATTCAAAAATATTGTTAAATAGCCTACCCGTAACCTTATTATACCCATAATAATTAAAAATATGATAAAGTGTTCTAGCCTCATCCGATAATGGTGAGGCCAGGAAGCTATTATAGAAGCCTACATTAAAGCTAGTGACAGAAACTTGACGTCTTTGGACTCCAACACAAACACACTCCGACAGGATATGATGCACGTCTTCTACAACTCCACAGACAACGCAATGGGAGAATCAACTTTGCGCATCATGAATCCCGAACTATTGAGCGGTATGTGGCCAGATCGAAGCCTCAAAGCCGTCACTACTTCCTATCTAGTCATCCCTCCCTCGCTGAACCAAAGAGTCCGTGGAAGAGATGGTTGAATCGTCCTGTACCAAATACCTTTCGCTAACGATCTATTATCAAAATATTCTTACCAAGATTGAATACATCTGTCTCGAACTACGGGTAGGAGCTCGGTATGCCAAGGACAACATGGATAAATTTCTCCATCTGACCTGGCTTCGTTTGCTAAACGATCAACACGGTAAATCTTGTAGACCAGAATTCTCGTAAGGCAGTGCGAACAACAAGAAAAGTGATTTAAAACTCTGCGAGTCCAGGTCAAAGTTCTATTACGAGCTCGTTGCTCTTGTCTGAGACTTTGTCCCCGTGAATTATTCATATAAACTTACCTTGTTTTGAAGCAGTGGTACATATAGAAGCTGAGATCACACCTCGTACTAAAACTCTTCCGTTACTGAGTGATTGAGTGACTGAATGGCTGACAGACAAAGCACAGCCGAAACTATTGGCCGTAGGAAGCTAGTATTATTGCCTATATTTTTTATTCGAAGACTATTTGTGACAGAGTGTCGAGTTTAAGCCCGCAGGGAATACAATATTCCACACATACTGGTATACGTAATTTCAAATGTAAACATGTGGGGAACGGAGCGGAGTCGCGAGAAAAGCTAGGTAAAAATAAATGTAGTTATGTCAACGCCGCAGCGCCGGTTAAATTGGTTTGTGTTAAAACTTTCCGGGCCCAGGCAATGTGTGTTTAGGTTCCTCTTATATGTCGCACGTGAGGTCGTGGCTATACGTAGGTACTTGGCAATTTTGTCGTAAATCATTCGCTAGTGAGTCGTAGCCTTTCGAAGAGGAAAATATAGACTAAAAAATATTTTCGTAATTTCTGAAGTAGGGAGATTTAGAAAACGTAAAAAGAGTAACCTTATTAAATTGAGGACAGGAAATTAACGCATAATTCCATCTGTCTCCGCTTTTATGTGGTGAAATAAAAACTTGAAGAGACTTATTCCAGTATAATTAGCAAAAAAATAATTTTTATTTTTTCTGAAGTCTATACTTATGGAGGAAAACAGGACTTTCTGAAGAATAAAGAAATGCCATATTGGATGCATTGAAGATTGTGTGGTAGGGGATGAATACTCCCGGGTCGATGGCCCGTTGTGTTTCACGCGCGCCTCAAAGAGATGTCAGCATAGGAGACGGGTCCCACTAGAGTCAGTGCCTGCCAGGGTTGCGGAATTAGTTCGAAAGAGTCACCGCGGCCCTGGAACGCAAAGGGCATTAGGAAGAACACGGATTGATTTTAGTCAGTAAGAGTCTGACACTCGCTTTCGCTCCGCCCAGAGTGGAAAGATTCATTTGATGATTTCCCATCCATAATAAAGGAGATGAATACTGAGATTACAGCAAATAATTTTTTGGACAAGTCATACTGTTTCGATCCTAAATAAATAGGGATAATGCCAGAAGAATATTGAACCTTACAATGAATATGGTCGAGACGATTCCGCAGGTATTTGAGTACACCTGCGTTGTTCATTTTGCCCGTAGGCGGTAACAGTGAGATACACACTAGACATAAATACGTAGACAAACATCACCTCTGTTTTGTTTGAGTCCTAGTCAAAACATCAAACAAAGGGTCGGCTGCAATTTATCGTCACAGCCTTTGTTTATTATTTGACGCGAATAAATACGAGCGATTGGCTTAGTAGTTTGTATCATGATGGCGTCATTCTAATACTAAAGCGCAAATTAACGCGACGATCGCGTATTGTATTGGTTCGACGCCAAACGATGCCAACTACTAAGCTAAGTGCAAATATTTATTCGTTTTTTGGGTTCCGTACCCAAAGGGTAAAAACGGGACCCTATTACTAAGACTCCACTGTCCGTCTGTCTGTCTGTCGCCAGGCTGTATCTCATGAACCGTGATAGTTATACAGTTGAAATTTTCACTGATGATGTATTTCTGATGCCGCTATAACAACAAATAATAAAAATTAAATAAAATTAAAAATAAAAGGGGGGGGGGGGCATGCAAGAAACATGTTTGTTTTAGGCTTATGGTACGGAACCCTTCGTGCCAGTTTGTTTTATTATTGGTACCGTGTTACCCAGGTGCTGGATTGTGGAGGTCAGAAAGGCAGTCGCTTCACGTTATATACTGGTATTCAGCTGAATCCGGTTTGACTGGAAGCCGACCCAAATACAGTTGGAAAAAAAAGGCTAGATAGTTGATGATTGATAGGTTCGCGTTTTACCCCAATCTTGATAGTGATGATGTGGTCGACGATGAGCCACGTTTGCTTAGAAGTAACCTACTCACTCTCGACTTAAAGGCCCCGGGTTGTAGCTATCAGGAGACTCCGCCACGGAATTCTACCTTATCTTTAGCTGTACGCTCAATGAAAGAATTCCCAAAACGTTTAAAAAAGATTATATAGCACTTCAATATTTTCCTAGTTTTGGTACGTATGATTATTTAAATCATTCAGGATTGCTAGCGGGTACAAACATGATTGGGTGAACAAATAAACGCATCATACGCTCCGAATACGTTTAAATTCGCGCTATTAGCCATTAGCCTACTGCTTCAGGGCGTTCGATACACGGATTCCTCTTATTGACAAAATCCAGGTAAAGGATCCAGAAGCTTTGTCAAGTCAGCTTAGAGAAGGGAAGTCGAAGAATTTATTTAACTATATTCACTATGCAGCTAACAGGACTTTTACAATGTCTAGATTTTCCGCGTGATTTTCTCAGTAATGGTACAAATTTCTTTAAATTTATTCATATTTATGTTTTTATATTGTTTTTTTATGTAATATTATGGATTTTTTATTATCTGCAATAAATTGAATTGAATTGAATAAATTACATAAGTATCCTATTACTAGTACGTAGTAACGTGTACTCAAAGACTATATGTACCTACTATGTTTACTGTGTACTGTAGCTTCGGACGTATAACATTACTTATTCACGTTGTCTCCTAGGTAGCGTTCGTCGGGCACATTCAATGGGCCAATCGAGAAACTTTCCGATCCTTTTCTTGTGAGGTTGTCCTGAATAAGATATGAACTTTGACCATAGATTAAATTCAAGTCGAACGCAACGAGTTTTCGTAATGGCGGAACGACCGCTTTTTGTGACCCTTATTTTCTTTTCACAAAATCCATTTGTGTTGATTTACTAGCCTTTGCCCGCGACTTCGTTCGAACATAATTATCTCGTTTTTTCCGTTTCCGTGGGAATTTCGGGAAATCCTCTCTTAGTGCTTCCCTACACTCCCTAAGGAGCCCAAAAAAAGGAGTGTTATGTTTTCAGGGTTCATGTATGTATGTATGTTTGTGAGTTTCTTTATTCCATCATAACTTCTAAACGGCTTAAACGATTTAGAATCGTTAGAATCGTTGCATTTTTCCGGGTTTAAAAATAATAATAGGGTAACCATGGTTCATGTATTATTACTACAGACATTATTTATTTTTCATGAGTATTTTTTCCTTGCAGTTTTAAACATATCACAAATACCCGCCGTACGGAAAAAGAATGATACAATTTTGAAATGTCTATATTTATCTTTCCGTTTCCTAGGTGACCTTTTTTTTGTTATTGATAGGCCCAAGTTCGACCGCAATTTCACCTGATGAAAAGCGATGATGAGGTTGACGATGGACCACGCTTGCTTCGAAATAACCTATTCACTGTTAACTTACGGCCGGATTCAATAACGTATCTATCTTTAACCAACTGCCAAGTTAGCTTACAGCAGTAGCTGAAACGTCATGTTTGCCTTTCAAGCATGACGTTTCAGCTACTGATGGTAGCTAATTGGACAGTTGGTTAAAGGTTGATACGTTATTGAGACGGGCCGTTAAAGGCTCCCAGGTGGTAGCTATCAGGAAGCACAGACTCCGGTAGGAAATTCCACTCCTTAGCGTTACGCACAATGAAAGTATATCTAAAATGTTTTGTCAGTATGGATGGGATGTCCACTATGTACCGGTGGCGCATCGATGATGGAACGGGTTAGGAGAATTAAATTGTGCGATTCCGACGCACACTCCCCGACGTGTAATCGATGGAAAACCGACAGGCAGGCAGATTATTATGAACTCTCTCTATCACTCAATGTTTTGCTGGAAGAAAATTCACTTTTCAGTTAAGCTCGCCTTTGTACATGAACTTTATTATCACTGCACTATCAATTGTTTTGGTGTGCAAAAGGGCTGTTCTAAGAAAAGAAAAAACCGTAACTTTATTTCTACTTACTTTTCTCTAGGCCCGGGGCTACCTGGAGTCTCTCCCGTACAAGCCGCGCGTGCCGTGGGCAGAGCTGTTCCCCGGCGCCGACGGGCGCGCGCTGGACCTACTGCACCGCATGCTCACCTTCAACCCGCACAAGCGCATCACCGTCGAGGAGGCGCTCGCGCACCCCTACCTCGAGCAGTACTATGACCCTAATGATGAGGTGAGTGGAGGTTGATAATGGTTGGTTTCTGGGTTAAGAATGTTTAAATTGAGAAACCTAGATTTCCAAAAAAAATATTTGATACTAGTGACCCGTCCCGGCTTCGCCCAGGTGCATTTAAAATAAAATTGTTTCATACAAATCTCGTCGTGACAATTGCAAACACCAAAATTACGAAAATTAAATCGGTGAAGCCGTTTTCGAGTTTCAGCGAGACTTAAGAACAGCAATTGATTTTATATAAGTATCAGTAGAAGAATAATCCAACGTGGGCACATACACAACGTGTAACAGAATAAAAGCAAAACCATTGTGTACTTTTACTATGGGACCAACCAAACGCGAAATCGCGAAGAAAAATCGACAGCCTCAGACATTCAAGAAGAACCGGCAAGAAACTCCAGACCTACATATTTGTTAAAGGTCTCAAGTAGGGCTTGACATGTTTTTAACCGACCCTAAGTCTTTTTGTGTTGTCTTTGTCAGTCATATGAGGGCGAAGCACATAACCCCACACATAACGCAACGCGCCGCACACCGCACACCAAAAACACACCTCAAACTGTTTTGCGGCAGGTGGTGTCGCCGATTTCGGCGTGGCGGCACCGCAACGCGGTTATGTGTTTCGGACCTTAGTCTGTACCGATTTTCGGTATGGGCGAGCACGCTCAGCTCAATTCTGTGTCTACTTTTATTTCTGTTGCTTAGCCGTGATCATTAGTTTAATAAAACAATGTATGTAATGTATGTATGTAACTCGGGCTGGTTTCCGCAACTCCACGACTAAGCGCGTATTTTGCGTGCATAATAAAACAATGTTATACAATACATATCTGAAACAAAAAAAAAGATAATTGCCAAAAACAGGGCCGTTTTCATTTCGTTTGATATTTTTCGCCACCAACGCAACGTCCATTTCAAACAACTTTTTTCATCCACACAACATAGTACTTACTTGTTGTTTTTTTTAATAGACATGATGGTTTTAAACAGAAAACCATTATTTTAAAACTAAAGAACAAAATTAGGAACGCCATCGAACACAATTTAACGACGTATTTCAATTACAGCCCGTGGCCGAGGAGCCGTTCCGTTTCGCGATGGAGCTCGATGACCTTCCCAAGGAGACGCTCAAGAAGTACATCTTTGAGGAGACCTTACTATTCAAGAAACTCAACGAAGACGCGTAGGCACCGCTGCGTCACGGCGACCGACGGGTAAGCTGTTCGTCGCATGCGAGGTCCGTACTCCAGCTCAATGGCGGGCCCACACGTCACCAGCATACATTACATCATCGACATCTCTATCTTATCTTAACAGTGCTTCGCGATTAACCCAGTTACGAATAATTCCTAAGAATATTTGTTGAATGTTGTAACTTTAAGGATAATTATAACATTATTTAGCAACAGGAAAACAGAACTCGCATGCAGATGTGACGCAACTCAGGTCTAGTTATGTGGATATAGATGATGTGGTTCAAGTTATATATTCATCGCCTCGGCCGTAGTCGATTAACCAAAGGTGAATAGTTAACCAACATGTCATATTACATTCATTAGGTAAGCGATTCATGAACTCGCTAGTTTTGGGAACTCCGTATTTTTTGTATTATGCAGTATGTTATGTAATTTAAATTATGACTGTTAGGCTCAGAGTCAAGAACGCACAGTTGACAATTGAGCTTCCTATTTCTATGCAACGTGTATCAGAACAGCTGATTTTTTTCCGCGATTTCGGGGTGGTCCCATAGTAAAAGTTGTTCATAATGATGAGTACAATGACCCCCCATTTAGGTATTGAGTTTATTCTTTTACACATTGTATATTTATCCGTATGCGGTAAAACGTAAATGAAATTCAGATTTGAACATGACTTCGTTTCATGAACGTAACATTTTGTACGCTACAGTGCTTTTATGACCTATTTTTTCGGTCACTGAACGTGTCCCAACTCTGAGCCCAACTTGAAAAATAAAAATACGATACATCCAAATGTTTGTATTCAACGTTTGAAACGTGGCTTTCAAAGCGCAGTCTCTACTTTTAATTTCTTAGGAGTAGTCGCTTTCAATGGCGATCAATAAAGTATTTTTGTGGCGGTAATGCATAATAATATTTTTTCTTATTTTAAAACTGCCAAAATATGTAATAAAAATTAATTCTCGCTTCACTATAATATTATGATTCAAGGATTATTTGGAAACGACGTCTGAACGTAGATTTGTATTCGGGAATATCGTATCGGTATGATTGGTCAGAGCGTACTTGTAATAGGTATATATTAATGCGTAGCAAACTTATACTATAATAGATAGGTCTTTTCTGAAATTTATAAACGTTAAACATACCTAGTCGTACAAGTTGTAAATTGTGATGTTCGATCATTGAGTTGACGGGGATCGATGGCATCGTAGGTATTCTGCAGTATTACATGGCGATCGAGCAACGTGAGACATCGACGGCAACATGTGCCGTCGATGTCTCACGTTGCTTCAGAGTGGATTCAGAATGGCATTCAATGTTTGTGTAGCGTGCCACCACACACGAGTCGGACTCCGCACGGGAGAGATGGAATTGTAGAGAGTGTATAAATTATGTAAATGTTACGCGCGTATCAGTGCGAGCCGAGCCGGACCGCATAGTCGGCGGGAATAATTTCCTGCTCGTCTGGGACGACGCCGCACTGACACCGCGCCACAATTGTACGGGAACCAACGTGGACAGCTAGCGGTAACGGACGACCGATGTAAATATTTTTACATTTCGACTAAATGTATTTTAAAGTGTCACCGAGTAATAATTTCAAGCACCACGTTATTATTCATCATTCTAATGTGATTTACTTACGAATAAATGTACTTTCTCTTTAGCGAGCGAGGTGTTCGTTGGAAAACTTGCGTGTTTCAATGATTTTGTAATAATAATTATCGTCTTCCTTGTATTTGCATGTTAGCGCACAAGATAATTTTAGTATAGTTATTCTTCATATCAAATATTTTAAAGAGATGTTTATAGATTAAAATTAAGTTGATGGGTGTGCGATTAATGAGGTCGCCGTATCAAGTTTTTCAACGAACGGGTGCGGGCGACGCTGTGCGCCGCGACGCAGGCGGCGCCGGGGCGCGTCTATTGTTACAACTTCATTATTGTCTGTAAGATGTTGTTAGGATCGAGCCCAGGCAGTGGCGGGCACTGTGCGGTCACTCAGTCGGCCGATCGATCTACTTCAGTACTAAGACTTGAATACCGTTGTTTGTTGAAAGTATTAGAGAGACTTTAGCTGCAAAATATTTGTCATTCTATTTTTTAAATTACAGTTAATAACGCGTTTTCGTGGGACGAAAACATACCTTAGATCTCGAGAGTTATCTTGAGACGTTTTACGTGTTGTATAAATGTAAAAGCCATCGCTTTACGCGGTTGTTACAACATTCACAGCGAAGCGGTTTTAGGTGCATTTAATGCTTAAATGATTCCAAAACACGGAGCATAACCGCACTTGATGTAATCAAAACAGTTCGACCAGAAACAACAACGGTTTTGTCGACAAAATTCAATTTGTGCGTGAGTTGGCCCCGACCTCGCCACCGGGAGTGTCGTGACAGCCCCGTCAAAATAATACCGCATTTACTGTTCCATCGACATGATATCGAGTGTTTTTTAACTAAAACCAAAATAAAGTATACCTTGTTTGCGAGGCAATAAGTCTATTTGTACAGTTCTTTTTCTAATTTCTACATAAACGCTTGGGAATATGTAATATCAACTGTATTTTTAGATCGTACGCCAATGATTTGTAAAAAGACAAGCTTTTTTATAGTAACTAGTGTTTTAACTAAGTGGAAATCGTCTCACTGACTGTCTAAATAACTTGTTAAATGTTTTCATTGTTTAGATTATACCTATAATAAAATGTCTAGGAGCAAAGGATGGATATTATAATTAAATCAAGGCCCGAAAGGTATGTGGTCCGTGTAGCAATCAAATAATAGGTACTTATCCGATGACCGATTCGGCTCTTGGATAAACGTCAGCTAAAATCAACCAGTACCGTCTTGTAAAAACTTCTCTAATACGATATCCGACCCCTTGTTCCCAGATTATCTCATGACGCATATTTCAACCATAGTTTAATAAAAACAGCATCATATACTAGACGAAATTACATCGATTTATTAAAATGTTATTAAAAATGGTTGAAAATATAAAGCCAATAAAAATTAAACCTATTTCACCACATTATACTTAAATAAGTATCTTAAAAATGAAGTTAACATGGAGAATTAATGAAAATGTGGAGAAATGGGCGTTTTGAATGTCTCTCCAGTAACACATGTGACTTCCCATGCTAGTTAGGTTTCTATACAACCTCTGAACATCTTAACACCAGATTACAATCACGTATTTATTGTTAAAATATGAGTGTTGCCATATTTTCTTAAGTCATTATGTACAAATTGGATATTGTAAGATCATTTGTTATCTGTCAACAGTTGAATATTACGAAAATAAATCAAATCAAATGAGGTAACTTGTTTTATTTGTTCCCGAAAAGTCTCAACCTTGTATTCAGCGAGAAAGGTAGAAGAGGTTAACAGTAATATGCTAATGAAGTACAAAGTAAACACGACGGGTTGCTACAAGCGCCGTTCAATGCGTCGAGGAATGGATCAGCGATGTTTAATGGAGTAAAAATTGCTTTTAGAACTAGTAGGGAATGCTTTCACATTAATTAGTGGGGTTCCGAAGTACCCGCGGCGCCTCGACGCCCGGGGAGTACACGGCGGGTAACGAACTCCGCAGATATAACGAGACTTGAACAATACGATGAAATAATTAAAAAGTTTGGCTTTTAATATAACTAGGTATCAGGTTACTAGTAACAATAATTGGTGATTATTTGGAACAAGATACTACCGTGAAGATGTAATTGTTTAAACTAGATCCCTTACTTTTAACTAGATTTACCTACCTATTTTTGACAAACTTTGCTTTTAGGAGGTACAGTACACCAACCTTTTTTTTTTTAAGGATGGGAAATCATCAAATGACTTCTTCCGCTCTGGGTGGAGCGGAAAGGCGTGACAGACTCTTACTGACTAAAACCCATCCGTGTTCCTTCTAAAGCCCTTTGCGTTCCAGGGCCGCGGTGACTTTCGAATAAATTCCGCAACAGTACACCACTCTTGAAATTGGAATTTCGGATGTAAGCATTATTCTACCTTTTTTCCTTTTAGTACGGCGAGTGTAAGATTCGTCACTAGTCTCTTTACTGTGATGGCGAAGGATCATCAGCCGGACTATAAAAAAAATAAAGTTTTTTAGAGGTTTAGAATAGAAATAGAAAGCGGTAGACGCTCACCTACTTTTTTCAGAGATTAAAGTAATTTTGTAGCTTTTGTCTTACCCTTTGTTTACAAACGTATTTAATCAAAAACATCACGAACTTCGTTAAGTACCTAGGTAGGTATAAAACTGAATTAGAAACTAGGGCTAAGGCGGTACTTAAATCCGGGTTAACGACAGCAACCCTTTCATTAGCACGTCGACCGTAAGGCATAGCGTCATGGTTGTTAAACCTATCTATAAAATAGTGGTCACTAATGACCCATTAAAAGCTCAATCCATCTCTGTCTATGATATTCCAAAGTTTTGATTCAAGGAAAATGCTTAATCGAATTATCAACTCTGATCCGAAGCTTAAACGATTCCTAATGGGCAAAGTTTTGCTAAACACTCGCGCGTTTTGCTAAACTGTTGCGGGCGCCAACGCGAATAGGAAGTATTTCAACCAGTTTTGTTAAGGCACAAAACAACTTAACAATTCTTAACGATATTTAATTCCGAAACACGCAAAGAAGAGAAAAGTACCAAACAATTTTGATGGGAGTTCCATTTAAATTGTTAGGTAGGTAGTTCTTTTCTCTTTGAAGCTTAGCGTTTCGTAGAATTCCGTTTTGTTAAAGCTTAGGTAGGAACCCAGTTAAGAAGGTAAATACCGAGAAAACTGCAAGACACTCCACTAAATAGAATCCTATTAAAGTTAACGATACAAAGGCTAGATTTGCATAGCGGTGCCTGCAACATTTGTTTTTTTAATGCTAAAAAAGTGGGCTATTTTACCCACAGATGGGAGATATGTATATATATATATATCCCTCGATCTGCAGCTAGTCAGTTATACCTACCTACCTAATCTGCAAATAGTGTTTATTTATTAGAAGTCTGTGTTGACCCACTTCAGGCAAAGGCGGCCCTGCTGTTGAGTACCATATCTAATTGAAAGAGACCAGCTTATCTCACTAGCTCTTGCAAAAATCAAAACCGTAAATACCTAGATGGAAACTCAAACCAAAAAGTGATAACAACACATTTTGAAAAGCCTTCACTCGTTGCAATATTACCCAACGTTAAAGTGTTTGCCCGTATGTCGTCCATTACAGAATTTCAACGTGAAAATGAAATTGTTACGTACGTGAGCTATATTTTCCGAGCCGTGCCGCGTAATACCGACCGTTGCCCGCTTATAATAGGGACGTAATTTTAATTTGTGTGCCTTTTATTTTTCGGTGTCGCAATTAGGATTTTTGTCCCTACGTTCATTATTTGTGTGGCGTTGGTATTTCACTTTCAGTTTGAAAGAGACGAACAACCTTGAAAGCACTCTCAGTTAATACAGTGTGAGGTGTGATTGTGAGAATAATGCTGCACGAGCAATTTAGTTTTTCATACATAACGTGACCTTTTTATGGAACGACCTCGCCGACTATTCCCAATAATTGCAAGACCTAAAAATCAGAAACAAAAGTGCGTCTGGGAAAGCGCCGACCACCAGAAAAGCGGCTAGGCAATGAACCTCGCCGAGTACCTGGAGTAATGATTCGAGTGTCTTGGGTCCTGCAACGAAATCAATCAGAAAATATAGTAGCGAAGGAGTAAGAAAAAACATTAGTACCTACCAAAAATTTCAATCTTTTGTCTATATTCTATATCTATAAGGGTCATTATACAAAGGCATAATACGAATACTCGCCTAGATGAATTTTATAGGTTGGCATTATTAGTTTTTCAAAACCAAGACGATTTAGGGGGTGTTAAAATTTTTATGGAAGAATCTTCTTAGGTTTATTAACTTCAAATTCGTTTTTCAAAACTACCCACTAAAGGTGGTGTTAAAGTTTGTATGGAAGAATCTTAAACTCGGCATTGACAATGTTGATACAAAAAGAAGAAATACGTGTTCGAAAATCAACCCCTGAACGGGTGTACAGGGCCCATGAAGTTTTCAGAAGAGGATATTTATGCTTGCTTCAAATAACTTGGAGGTTGGTAAGTATACCAATCTGTTCCGTCATCGTAAAAACTAAACGTATCTAATTTATTCAACAAATCCTCGGTATCGATTAATCTCTCCGACCTCATCCAGTTTAAAATTACCCAAAAAGATTGACGTGTAAAAGTGTTATGTTTAACCTACTTACAAAATAAATATCATTTATCGATGTTCAATGCTCCATCAGTTTGCAATATCAAAACGCAGATCTAGTGATATAGTCTGTGGTGCACACCGTTACTCGTCAAAACTTGGAGCGAAAGCACTGGCGCAATCGTCGCGTGTGTGAACATCTTTTTTCGCGCCCATCGTTTTCAAGTCCCAATACTCGACAAATTATCGTATTTCTACTTCTACGTGTATCTCCTACTCGCATCCCGGAATTCCTGTGTTCCTGCCCTTGGGACAATCGGAGGTGGAAGGCTCAGCGTGTGTCGTAGCAGTCCAAGGTACGTGTGTGCATTGTATTTGCTATTGGCATTCTGTGGAGTTTTTGAACATCGTCGTCTTTTATACGATCTTGTTTAGTTCCCTAGTAGCAGAAAGCTACCCCTGCTATTTCGGCTTTGGTGCATATGCTACACAATCTTGTAGTGGAATAATTGAAATCCAAAGAGTTGCATAATCAACCTCAAACGGGGTGAAGAGCGAAACATATACGTAGGTAGTTTACAAAAATGGCTGGATAGAAGGCTGGATAATTAAAAAAAAACGTAGTGATTAATATTACTAAACAACCCTTTAAAGAGGTTTCTACAAAATACGCGCGGGCGAAGTGCACTAGCACTTCGCCTGCATCTACTAAGATATATTGTATACTAGCTACCGCACGCGGCTCCGCCTTTGTTAATGTAGAAAATTATCCCAAGGGAATATACTCCCGAGATGATTAGTATTGTATGTGTTATTCCAGACTATAATCTACCTTTGTGCCAAATTTCATCAAGATCCGTTCAGCCGTTCCGACGTGAAAGAGTAACAAACATCCATACATACAAACTTTCGCTTTATAGTATTATATATATTAGCTGCGCCCCGCGATGTTACCCGCGCAGTCCTATGTGTTAATCTAGGGTGTCACCAAATTTTATCAAAATTGGTCCATCCGTTTGCGTGTGAACTGTGAAGAAGTAACAAACATACACACACGCTCACAAACTTTCGCTTTTATAATATTAGTGTGAAATATTAAGTAAGTAAATAAAAAAATACTAAACGAACATACTCCCGTTGAACGATTTAGGTGGAAAAACATTACAAACAAACTTTTGCATTTTATAATATTGGTTAGGATGACGTGATTCCATAAAATCACAGCGTCCAATAACTATGATGCAAAAGCCGTAATATTTCCCCCAGCATGGTGCCGAGTCCTTTCAACCCTCTCATATTATCTAGGAATGGTGAAACAAAGCGATGTGGCCACTTGAACAGACAATGCCACGTGATAGATAGGGTCCCCGATTGTTTTGACTTGTCTATCGCACGCAGGGACTTAGTATTTGTTATAGGCATATTGTGTGTTTAGAGAAGACGGAAACATCAATATAATCGACTGTAGGTCTCACATCGCATGGATATGTCACCGGAAAATAGCAAACTCCGTAAGATTATAAAATAACTTGAGAGATTGTAAACTCTCGACAAATGGTCAACTGAATGTTTGGAATACTTTTTTACGCATCAAAATTTGATAGTCTATAATCAACAAAGAACAATGAGGTGCCAAGTTTCCAATTTAATTATCACACCAAAACAGATAAATTGTAGACCAGAGAGCTGATTGGTCGCCAGTTTATGTCAGTCCACAATTTTCCTGAATGACTTCGAGAGATCATAGACTATCAATTTTGATGCGTAAAAAAGTATCCCAAATGTTCAGTTGACAATTTGTCGAGAGTTTACAATCTCTCAAGTTATTTTATAATCTTACGGAGTTTGCTATTTTCCGGTGAAAGATACATTGCCTACCGACATAACAGGTACTCAGCTAAAGCTTAGAAAAAAATGAAACACTGATTGACTTCATTTATTAGGAACACTGCAGAAAAAAGGCGGTTATTATCAGTTTTTGGGAGTCGTACGACTGAATAAAGCCTTCCTTTGGTTATTCGCGTTTTTCCTCATTTCACAAAGTAAATAACCAATTCCTCTCGCCGTTTCCTTTCCGTAGCCAGCCGGATCTCGTTGTATCGCAACTCAGTCCTATCTTGATAATTTCTATTAATATCAAACCCATTTACTTACGAAAAAAAAATTAATAACGAAAGCAACTTTGTAGACCATTCCGAAAATACAAAATCAAAGCGACGACAGATCAGATCAAAGAAGACGGACTTGCACGCAAAGGGTTCCGAACAAATATTATTATCATATAACAGTTTTTTGCCTACAGATTACAGAAAATGTAATCTGTAGGCAAAAAACTGTTATCTGTATTTTTTCCAAAATTTTAGACTCAGTAGTTTCGGAGATAAGGAGGGGAGGGAATGGTCATTTTTCATCTAATTTCTTGAAAAACTTCAAAACGTTAGATGGCATAGTCACACGGTACAGTTGGAAAAACTTTTTTCCCCCAAATTGTCCATTTTCAAAATTTATTTATTTTCGTTACATGTCTGTGTTTGGGTCACAGAAGATTGTATGTGTTCCAACTTTCAACTAAACCGGTTCAGTAGATTCGGAGAAAGTCGGCTGTGACAGACGAAAAGACAGACAGACAGACAACCGAGTGATCCTATAAGGGTTCTGTTTTTCCACATCGGAACTCTAAAAATTGCGATGTTATTTAGTTACTGATAAGCAGTTTATTAATTAAATTATTCAAAAAAAATTGAACTTACATATCAGTTGCCAAACTGCGTCGAGAGTTTTATTAAATAATAAGGGTCTTAATTCTTTAGTAGGATATCTGTTTTGAATGTAGCGTATTGATGCTGTTGCGGAATTGTTAGAAATAGTAACCGCGGCCCTGGTACGTAAAGGGCATTTCATTTGAAGGAACGCGGGTGGGTTTTAGTCAGTAAGTGTCTGACATTCACCCCGCTCCACCCAGAGCGAAATAAATCATTACATGATTTCCCATCCAAAAAAAGGTATTCATGCTAGTTACTGTACCTACGTAGTTCCAAAAGCTAACCGTATCTGCACCGATTTACCGTTTGACCTAAATAACAGACCTTTATCCATCTCTGCCGAAATAAATGGAAAATCCAGATTGGAAATTGTGTTTCGACCAACACTATCAACTTTTCGAGAGAGCGTAGAGCTGCGTCGTCGTCGGCTGCCAATCATCGATTCATCACTCACTGACATTCTATTAGGTGGAAACTTCTAACAAAATATAGATTTTATCCATTTTGCGTATCTTTCTTTCTTTATTCTGAGGTAAAAGTCACCTACTCGGTGCCCATTTATGAGGCGCTAGCTATAAGTTAAAAAGATAGCTAAGCGTCTTACTATAAATAATTTTATGGAGCAAAATATCGATTTATATTATATCCATTATCATATTTATATTTTGTTATTCCGTCGTATGGGACCATACCTAAAAGGTAGTTACGTACCAATTCCAAATTACGTTTTTTTTTAAATAATATGGTTGGATACTGTCATTATCATCACACTTTGGCACGTTGCCTGTTGCTTGCCCGATGCTATCCATCCTCCTGATATATTCTCTAAGAAGCCACAAATGACGCCCGCGAGACGTGCTCCGAGTAGCCATCTCCGTAACTAAGGCCGGTAAATATTTATGTCCCTTCACCCACATTTATATCGCCCAAACCAAATATAAATCAGTCCTACGTTTACAAAATCCACAAACCAAAAATAATTGATATTTGCTCTTGTTCTAGCACAAGCAATTCAAACATGGCTTCGATTCCAGTCTCCCAATTGAATGCAACTGGATTCAAATATACGTGTTTGTTTAGAACCGCATTTTCAATATCTGTCGGATATAAATAATCCTCATATTTCCCCTTGCGGGCGAAATAGTTTTCACACTGGGATTGCATTTCCAATATCGACGTAATCCGTAGCACGGCTACGGGCTACAAGCTACGCGCTTCGTAGCCTCGTAGCGGCGGCGGCGTAGCACAGCGCAGTAATGCAATCGTTTCGCTCGGATGGGTGGTCTTGGGAACGCTTAGCTTAATTAAAGGCTCAATATCAACGAGTAGTAAATCTAGCGGCACAAGGAAAATATCATGAAATGGGAAACCAACGATAAACAGGTCGATGCAAAGTTTTTACATTTTGTTTTACGTTGAAGAACCAACGTTATAACAAACAACTATTTAAAAGCATTTTATGTAGCCTCCCTTTATGAAATATTCGATTAATAAATGCGAACTCAAGTAACGCGGTCACGGTCAATGTTATTCTTTGTTAGCTTTCAGCGAAAATGAAATCAGAATTAATTTTAACGAATTTTTCGACACAGCGTTTAGGTCCACTTTACTGGTTCAATTTCATTAACATTTTCAGCAAAAATATCTAATTTGGAGAGTAATTTGATTGCCTCGGGTAACGCGGCTTCGAATAAGGCTGTAATTTTATTATATCTATCTTACTCGCCATGTTTTGACTCATGTTAGATTTATAACGTGTTATTTTGGCTAGAAAAATACAATGGCTGCGGAGATTGTTAGATATCTCATTACGTGAATACCAAAATCACGGGTAACTGAAAGTAACAGATCAAAATTATATAATGGCCGGTCAGATTCAAAGTTGTAGAGATTGCCCTGCGCGTTGAGATGAGATCGACATTGTACACTTTGTGTTTGGCTAAAAGTGAGATAAGAAAATTTGGAAAGAAGTGTGTCAGTAGAGAAAAACCGTTAATTATTTTTTCACATGTTTAATATTACAGTAAGGAATCGGAATTCCTAACTATAATATTAAACATGAAATTTCAGTTTGTTACGGCTTCAGGTATAAATTGCTGAACCGATTTTGACGAATTTTGGTACAGAGATAGATGACAACTTTCCGAAAATCTATTTTAACGCAAGCGGAACCAAGGGCAAAGCTAGTTAGTAATAAATAATAAACTCAAACCAAAATTTCAATGAAACAATAAATAATATATGTATATGAATAATTCATTTAAGGCACTTTTGAAATGTCAAGTAGCCGGTCAAAAAGATACGGCTAGTTGTAATATGTTCCCATGTTTCGTTCGATCACCCAGTGTATGTCCTTTGCTCATAAATCTTATATCTAGAATATAGGTTACGCAAAAAAACATAAGTATCTTGTGTATCACTACATATTATAAAACAAAGTTCTCCGCCGCGTCTGTCTGTGTATTCGCGATAAACTCAAAAACTACTGAATGGATTTTAATGCGGTTTCCACCAATAGATATTTGTGATAGTGATTCATGAGGAAGATTTAAGCCTATAATTTGTCAAGGTTTTGTGTAAATTGTCTGAAATATGATGATTATTATTGAAGAGGTCAGAAAAAATTACCTTAAAAAGTGCCATTTGGATATATCTCAAAATTAAAGTAAATTGCGTAACCAAATAATTATAGCGGAGGTAGAGATAGTGTCCCGAACTGGTAGACACCCTGAGAGCAGACGTCGTTCCATTTTTTACTTCCTGCCTGAACCACAATATTATTGATTCTGGTAATAATAATGAGGAGGAGGAAGCTCTCGTTAGGCAGCTGGATCAAGGCCTTGATTCAGAAAGCATTGTTAGGAAGTTCCTCTCTCTGGAACCCTGACCACCGGTAGCCTGGACCTTGTTCCCGATACCGGTGGGCTACTATTTTTTTATATTTTAAATATATTTTTTTTGTTTTTGTAAAAACGAATTATTTAAAAATTTAAGAAATATATTTTAGAAAATGAATAAACGGAATAATAATAATAATTCTTTATTATCAGGCAACTAAGGCCCATAGATAAAATACACAAAATTAAACATAGAAAAGATAAAAATAAGATGTTTACCTTGTTAGTTTGGGCTGAATAAAAATTTGCACCCGTGCGAAGCCGGGGCGGGTCGCTAGTTAGCAATATTTCGTATTTTACAGCTTTCTTGGCTCGTCGCACATAAATGTCTTTGCTTGTTCGTCAGAGTCAGCACTTATTCTTGCAAGCAGTATCTAAGCACGCGTCGCTCGTAAATGAAACAAGTTTTTAGATGTTTGTCGCAGTTTATGAATATACATAAAGAAAGCGAAGCGCTAGCATAAGTACCTAGTTACCTTCTGTCGTGGAGTTTAATGCCTAAACTTCAGATTTCTTAGGTTGTTTAAAAGAGAGACATCTTTGTAGTTTACATGAGTTATGCCAAATTAAAATGTTCGTCTTTTCTTAACAGGCTATGTGTCGACTGTCTACCTGTAGGTAAATTTAGTTCAATTTAAACTAAAGTGCGGCTGAGAAGTGTGTTTTTACCTGTTGCTAAGTACCTATCAACTAATAATTTTAAATGTTTTGGGAAACCTTCAGAACAGGATTGGATATAACTTATTACGTCCGCATCAAGTCATGTCTAAAAACCAAAATTATACTTTTGCTGTGCAGTGCTAACACATAAAGGTTCTCTGGAAGTGGAAATGCTGATTCGATTACGAAAATTCACCGATGAGTGCCATAAGAAAATTTTATCCCGGCTAAATGCACAATAGCCTAAATACCAGTTTTATACGTACTCGATCGCGTTAACGTTTCCGTCAATTTGTATTAAACCGGATAAGCGCCGTTTGGTGAAATAGCCTAAAAATCTTTTTTCTTTTGAATGACTGGCCTGTTGGTCGAGTGGTTAGTGACCCTGACTGCTAAGCCGGAGGTCGTGGGTTCGATTCCCACCCAGGACAAATCTTTGTGTGATGAGCATGATCATTTGTTGTGTCTGGGTGTAATTAATTATATAAATTGTCTGGGTGAAATATATAAGTATGTTTATCAGTTGTCTGGTTGCCATAGCACAGGCTCTGCCTAGTATGGGATCGGATGACCGTGTGTGAGTTGTCCCAAGATATATTATTATTATTATTAGTATATTATTTTCAAATTGTTTTAAGTGAACGTTTGCTAAAGGTTAACGCGATCAAGTACGTCTAAAAACTCGAACTAAGGACTAAGTTCGGTGCGACGGGCAACGAGAAAAAGTTCTTCCAAAATACGAGAGCAAAGCAAACATAGAAAGCAATATTGAACAAACAAAAACAAAAGTTGTTAATTCAGCCACCATTTTGTACTACTATTTTATGCTTCGTGTTTTCAGTATTTCTCGTAGTTACCTACGTACTCGATCGATAAGTTCGTGCTCGCTCGTGCCGACTGATAGACGAGACTATGCGATCACATTGCTAATAGAATTGAATCTAACATGTTTTTCATCTCACATACCATTTAAAAACATAAATTTCAAATTGTAGAACGAAAGAATCTAGTTTGCGGCGGCTTTTAGGGTTCCATACGTTCGAACAAAACGGGATCTTTATAGGATTATTCGTGTTCGTTTTAGTCAAAGTCAAAGTCAAAACGTTTATTTCAATTAGGCCATTAAACGGCACTTTTGAACGTCATCGTATACAGTTCAGTAAAAATAATAAAATTACATTAATAAAGTGACTCTACTGTCCATTCGGAAAGAACGGACAAGAAACTCCATAGTTACTCTTTTCAAAAAATGATTTACAAAATTTGGTATACAAAAATGAATTTAATATTATGTGAGGACGATGCACCCAGAGTATGCTACTTATAAGAACAAAGTATCACCAGCAGAGGTAAAGGTAAGGTTTGTCTGTCAGAGCCAATAATTAGCTCCGAATCTACTGGACCAATTGAGTTGAAAATTGATAAACATAAAATATGAACTTGTGAAACGTAAATACAGACGCGTAGCGTAAATAAATGATTTATAAATAAGCGGTAAGTGACTGACAAAAAACGGTTTTCTAACTAGAGGTGCCACGAATATTAGGCGACTATTCGTTATTCTACCTATTTGATGACTTTTTTTACTATTCGGTATTCCGCCGAATATCGTGAACGGTTCGGCCGAATACTGAATACCAAATCATATACTCACAAGAAATATTTCAACAAAAAATCAACATATTCATATGTAATACTTAAAATCTATCAGTTATGATAACCGATTTTATTTTTTAAGGTATACACACTATGCGTCACACATTTTGATGTAACAATCGCAAATAATGCATGTTGGGATACGACCTACTCGCAAATGAAACAAATGCGCCCACGGCGTAGTTGCCGCACGTATTTCAATGATACTGGCGGGAACCTCGGACCCACGAAATGTACTAAGTATTGCCGAATATTCAGTGCTTCGGCCGAGAGCTAGCCGAATATTCGGTATTCGGTAAAATCACTATTCGTTGCATTCCTATTTTAAACTCTATCGTGAGATTAACAAATGAAAATAGACCAACCCACTCAGCCTAAAAAAAAATGATTTTATCAAAAAGTCGTTTTTAACGTATATAAGCAGGATGTTATAGGTTTTAAAAAATAAGAATACGTTTCGGAACCCTTTGAATGCGAGTACGACTCGTGCTTGGCTGGGTTTTTTACGTAGGCATGTGGATGGAAATAATAAAATAATATGAGAACTCGTTTTGTTATTTTATTTGATTGACTCAAGCGTGTTTTACTGTACCCGCTAACTCGGTTTTGTGGGACTTTGTTATGTTTTTTGTAATGGCTTGTATGTTTAACCTAAAACATAATAGCATTTGCGTGGTGGCCCAACCCTTGGCAGTAAACCCCAGAGTATCATCATCATTCAACCTCGCCTACTGATTACATAACTGGATACATAAACGTATAAACCTCATCTAAGCATCGCCACATTGAACAGTTTGTGTACCTATGCGTAAATATTATTGTTTTCATACAAATAAAATAAAGCTACGTAATCCATTTTGATTGAAAATATTGGCCAAAAGACAAAATATTTTTTTAATACATACAAAATTCTATTCATAAATAATAATAACATTATTTTTCTTTCATCATACTGTTTCTTATTCTAAGGTTTTATATGAAACAAGCAAAGTCAAAAGGTAGAGACAAGTTTAAAGGCAAGCCCTACAACCATACCTTCGCGGGTTCGGATGAAAGGATCGAGATAATTTCAACAAAGTAGAAACACAGCTTCTCAGAACCCTGCCAAACACCCTTAGGCGGTGTAAATTGTCTTATACAGATAGACCTGTGATCCTGTGTTTACGGATACAACTTTCCGCCTTTTTTCAGAATCCACTAAGAGTAAATAACTCCTTTTGATGTTTTGAAAATCATATTAACAATCTGGCCATAACTTTTCCGTTTTTGCGGTTCAATCGCACGGTACGAACTGGAAGGTTAAGCTATGCTTGCCAAGGTCAATCCGTGGATGGGTGACCATTCGTTGAATACCGAGTTTCCTCCTTAACTCGGACAGCACGTTAAGCCGTTGGGCCTGGCTGTCATTACAACATCTAGACAGTCGTTATGGGTAGTCAGATAATCTGTCACAAGTCTTCCCTGTTATCCAGCTACAGGATTTTGGAAATCAGATAGGCAATCGCTCATGTTAAATACTGGTCTTCAGCTACATCCAGTTGGACTGGAATCCGACTCAAACATAGTTTAGTTGGGAAAACGCTAGGGAGATCGATTGACTTGTCAATGAGAGAAGTCGCCTTCGAATATATTTCAGTCTCTCGGCAAAGGCAAGATAAAAATACTTACCTACTTAGAAAATGAAATATTTTAATCTAAGTTTAAGACAGACATCAAACATGTTTACGATTACGAAGTACATAAATATCTTCTACCGTCCGTCTATAAAATGATCATGCATATGGAAACATTATTTTGTTAAACTGCTGACTAGCATGATGCTAACTGTGCCCGTGGCAACGCTTGTGAAAATTGAGACCGTCATTAATGCGAGCTACGCCGTAGCGCGCGGCGTAGCAACAAGCGAGTATGCGTAGCGCAGCGTAATGAAAAGCGAGTTCGCGTACCGCGACGTAGCAACATGCTATTGCTGACGTAGCTTGTGCATTTTTCGTTTATTCTGACTGTACAATCTTTAGAAGTTAGAATGTTGAATATAATTTTAATTTCGTTTGTTTCGGAGGACCATTAAAAGCTACGCCGCTCAGCAAGATAATAGCAGTCCTTGAGACCTGGTAAAATGTAACCAATACGTTCTGTTCCGATAATTCCTTACCGAAATATAGTAGAATAGGAACGTAAGAACATTAGTTCGAACGAGCTTTCCAAATGCATTCACGGTCCACAAAACTGAAACGGTACGCGAAATATTTACGTAACTGCCTGCGTTACGTTTACGTTACGTTATGGGTTCGAAATAAAAGCGGCCTGACGCTCAATTCAGATTGCGGTCACCCTTTGTTTTGTACATTTTGGACGTTTTAAATATTTCGTGCGTCATTCATAGTGTGCAGTTGTGTGTGACATTGGCGAATGATTTGCTCGTGTTGGAAAATGGGTTGCCTTTTTACACGACTGCCCAAAAAAAGGAGTGTTATGTTTTCAGGGTTCATGTATGTATGTTTTTAGAGAATATATTACAATTAGTCTATAACGTTGCTACTGCTGGGGCACATGTCCTCTCGATAAGACGGAATGGGCCGTAATTCACAAGTCAGTCCCAGTGTGGGTCCGACATGTCTTTGAATTTTATTTCATTTTTTTAAGGACTGACTTCTTCCGCTCTGGGTGAAGCGTGTTAGAATCTTACTGACTAAAACCCATCCGTGTTCCTTCTAACGCCCTTCGCTTTCCAGGGGGGCTACAGCCCGTAGTCCGTAGCTTCGGGCTTAGTTGCGGGCGTATTCTAGTCCGTATCACCTAACCACTAAGAATGACTGACAACACGATTTGAAAGAAACTGTCAAATCGTGTTGTCAGTTCATTCTTAGTAGCATTAATTCTTAGTTCGGGTTCGGAACTAATCGTAAGTCCGTTGTTGATACGGACTACAGGCTTAGAGAGTAGCCCGAAAAAATTCCGCAACCCTGGCAGGCTCTGGCGCGTGTGGAACACAACGTGCCATCGACCCGGGCCTGGTTGTGACCGTCAGCGAGCCACTCAACGCTCGCCGTCCGCAGGCCAAGCGAATTTTAGTTCTAGGATATGCTATTCTCTTCACGATGTTCCCTCACGATGTTTTATTCACCGATTTGAAAGACATGGCATTTACTACACACTACCCTCTAATACACTTTGAACTTAAATACAACTTGCGACACGTGCCTCTACCTAAGCATCCGAGAAATACAAGCGTGATGTTATAGTATGTAATTTACTGAACAGTATGTCTTATAGATTTACTTTCCCGTAGTATCTTGGAAGGTGCGCAGTACCTATTACAAATACCTCAGCCCTCCCTCAAGACAATAACTCGCATTTTAATTAGGAAGTCCGGAAATTAGATAGGTATTAACAGTTTTTATGTCGCACTCCCCCGAATTTATACGTGGCGCACATTCGGGAATAATTAAAGCGGAGTCAGGGACTTTCGACTCTTTTTTGAGTTAAGAGACTGTTTGATAATTATGTATGCCCCAACTGGCCATCGAGTATCAAACGCGTTTAATCTTTTGTCAGTTTCATCCTTGATGTAGTGTGTAATAATAATGAGATAAGCGAATATGAAATTGAAAAGTTATTTCGGTCCTCACTGGATTGTGGCAGGCGATTGGAAGGTAAAAAGTCAGTGTTAGGTTAATACTTTTACACGTAACTCTTCTTTGAATCAATCGTGGGGTCCGCGGGATATTAATTATTTATTTTCGGGTAAACATAGCCATGCAACCCGGCAATACCGCCAGTCTTTGGACACACTTCCAATCGACAGCGATGCGAAGGACTTTTTTTACTTCGTTAAGAGTGTATATTTTTAGTATACAAAAGGCGTTATAAAATCAACTGCAAGAAATTTAAGGAGTTGTTAAGAGTAACAAATAATAATTAAATTTTTCGTTTCAAAGATATGCAATATACCCACTACTCACAAATTTATTGATTATGCGCACTGTACTCAGCGTGAGCCGCCGCTGCCGCCCTTGCAAGTCCGGGCGCGTATTTAAATAGGTACGTAAACAAACCCACAAAAAAAAGCAAAAAAAAAAGCTAAGTGAAAAAATAGCGTCGCTCAATTTTTTACTTAGGGAAACGTTGTATTTATTTATTTATTTATTATTTATTATATACTTTATTGTACACCTCATAATAAGAACAGGACAATCATACATAAAATAAGTATGATTATACGGCTATAAAAGATACCGAGCATGTACACGAAATTCTAGCAGTTTGCACCTTATATAGTTAGTTAAGTTTTAACAGATGAGGCCGGTTCTCCCAGCTGACTACCCTGAGTAGAAACACCGAAACAAAATCAGGGGCTGGCCGTACCTACTTATTAGCCTGAGTGTATTCATATGTATGTATATAGAGTTAGGTTTAGTAGATATAAATAGTTTAAGTTAATAGTTTTAAGTTAGCTATGTACATTTATTGTAATTTACAAAAATAAATAAAATAAATACTTATGAAAAATATTCCTTGGCTATCAAGAAAATGAAAAAACTAAAATAAAAGCAGAGAGAACTGAAACATATTAAAAATTAATTGAATGTCTGAAAAGTTTTAATTCTAGCTAGTTAAATCTGATTCTTCAAAATGTTTAAAAAGTTGATGTTTCATTTAAGTAATCTCTTTCACGTAACGTGATGTGTTAATCTTTAAAGTCAGTCTACTCTGGTTGATTTCGAGAATCTTGACAGTATATTAATGAATCTTTAATAATCTAAAGAGGTGAAACAAAGAACGTGAGGGGTGGGGGGCGGTTCCAACTAACTTGAATTTAATTTCGGTGTTCAATGAAATAATATCTCTCGGTATTATCAACGCATAGCTTTTACACTCGTTACGTTTCTATATCTATACTGATATTATAAAGAGGAAAGATTAGTATTTTGTATGTAACGAATAAACTTAAAAACAGCTGAACCGATTTAAAAATTCTTTCAGCAATGGATAGCTACATTATCAGCGAGTGACATAAGCTATATTTTATCTCCGTACTCCCACGGGAACAGGAACTACGCGGGTGAAACCGCGTGACGTCCGCTAGTCATAAATATGAATTTCTATAGTCGCACAATAAAAACTGCAATTAAGCCTACCATCAAGTTTATGTTGTTTTAAGTTAAATGGCTATTTCTGAATAGTCAGTTGGTGGAGGTTTTATTAGAGGAATAAAAATAGCGGTTTGATAACTTTTGTTTGTAAAATATGTCAAACGGCTATAGGTATTTTGACGATTGTAAAATGGGCCCTTAAAACATCTAAGTCTAGTTTGTATAAATAAGCAGTCTAGGACAGTTCCGAACTATTAAAAGCTTTAAAAACATAGTAAATTCAAGGCCATTTAAAAACACTCGACTCGCCGTCAGAGTCAGAATCCACATTTTCTTTATTTACCCAAACAATAATCGAAAACAAATTAATTGACAACTAAAAGGCTGTTAAGCGGGCTCTCAAGGGTCCTCCTATTCCGATGAAACTTTCCACGGATAAATGGAAAAGGAGTTTATGGAAATTTAATGAAAACCTTCTTGAACACACTCGAGTAAAATGCGACGAAATTGCGAGAGGAAACCTATAGACCAGAGAGTCGTCGGTGCGGACACTGCTTCAGACAGTATTGTCATGCTACCTGGAAAAAAGCTTTAAGCTTTTTAGTCCACCGCTTTCGTGGATAAGTGCCACCAGAACGCACAAAGACTTAGTGCAACTAAGTGATGATAACTTAGTTTTAAGTTTTATTTACTAACACAATTTATTGTTATTATATGTATACTTAGGTTAAGGTATTAAAAAAGTAAATGGGTTTTTGCAATATTACTAAATAAATAAATGTATATAATTTTTAAAACAATAATTTTAATTCTTAAATTCAATTATGTATTCATAAAATAGTATTACTTATAAACTACCTACTTAGCTATTAAAGAAAGTTATCACATTAAACACCCAGTGTTCTTCCTCCTCTCTCCTACTTAATCTATGCTGTGCCCGACAGGAACCGTAATTGTGACTTATATAACTATTTCTCTACCAACTATATACATACACTAGCACTTCGCCCGCGACTTCGTCCGCGGTGATTAAGTGGGTACTCCGCAAACTTCAACACCCCCAACCCTTTTTGAAGGTTAATTTTGGAAAATTAAGCACTACGATATTCATTTAACGGTCTCAGGAGGATCATGGTACGCAATAAAGAATTGAGAATTGATCTATGGGTCTTTGTAACCCGAAAAATATGGTTTATTATTATTATTATTAACCAAGTGTGTCAGTGAATACCCATAGAAGGTGACGGCCCGTGACAATTAGGGTTATCGCGTTTGAATTCGCCGCTAGAGGCGCTAGTGTAGAGAGAGGCCTTCGAATGACAACTGTGTTTGGGCTTTTAACTCGAGATTATTAGGTCTTTCGTCATGATAATTGTGAATATTTTGCAGTTCCTTATATTAAAATACTGTTTTACCAACGACTGCTTTAACAGAGTTTTGTCATCGGAAAATTTTGTATTCCAACTTTCTAGTCGCTGCCGGCTGGGCGGTTCCATGCTCTAGGGAAAAAACCCACTAGATTTCGATTAACTCCTTTTTTCTTTACCTAACGTTATATTGGCTGGCGTTTGACCACTTTCGTTTTTTTTTGTTTTTCCATTATGTTGCTTACGAAATCGATCCTAATGTTATTATTGCTGTTTTAGTCCTTTATCGCGCTTTGGACAAACTTGCAAAGTTTAGGATAATAGGTATTTAGGGCACTTTTAATACATTGGCAATCTTTCAAAGGGTGAAAGTCACACGCACATCAATATGTTTTTTTTTCTATGGGGTTAGAAATTGAAAGACGAAAATCCTTACATTTTGTCAAGTAATGCGAACAAGAATACATTCAATGCTTTCTTGACTGATCATAAATCAGCCAATTTTTTTATTTCTTTTTGTAGACGTCTTGAAAGATTGCTCATGGATTAAAAGTCATCCTGCATTTAACGAATTGAAAAACAATAACAGAATTTAAAAATTATTACGCTAACTTAATAAGGTTCTGTATTTTCTGTAAAATTTACCTACCGGAAATACGTAATAGAAGGTAAATGTAAACCATGTTAAAGTGCGATTTTATCACAATATAAGGGATTACTCAGTATATTTTCCTGACTCACAAAGATATAAGAATGGCGGAACGAACCTTTGTTATAAATAAAAGTGCTCGGAATAAATATTCAAAAGAAGAATTGGTTACGTGTTATCGCATAAAATTCAAAAATGAGCTAGCGTTTTCCGGGAAAATTGTGGAGTTACTTAAAAACTGTCAAAAGTTCCTGTAAATTATTGTAACTTGAATCTAGTATAGTATATTCTTATTATTTTATTCCTTCAATAGACTTAAATTCACAGCTATAGACGGTGATTTATGATAGGACATGGTGACTGAGAGACCGATTTGAGTAAACAAATTTCCTTCAAAAGGACTAACTTCCAATTTCTGTATGAAGAAATTGAAGTTGCGTGTTTGTCTAACTCTACTTTAGCCTGAAAACCTGTAAAATGTTGACATTAAAGTGGTTGACTGAGATCCGAGAGCTGCCAGACCTCCTTTATTTGCTCACTAACAAAATATGTGGGATAGAGTAGTGTTAGTATGTAGTTTTACATAAGGCCAATTTATTTTTGGTTTGTACCAAAGGTATTTCAGTAGTCAACCAGGGTTTCACAACCTCCCAAATCCTGGCAGACTTTAGCTTTCGTTTGCACTTATTAAATAAACTATGCCCAAATGTCAGCCTTGTGAATAGGATCTCATTCGAGGAGGCGACCAGCTCTCTATTACAATGACTAATCAGTCGTTAAAATATTATTTAATTATATCCGCCCGCGTGAATGTCGAAAATTATCCCAAGGGAACACTCGAGATAGAAACTATCCTATGTCCTTTCCCGGGACTCAAACAATCTCCATACCAAATTTCATCTAAATCGGTCCAGCCGTTTGAGCGTGAAGAAGTAACAAACATACACACACTCACAGACTTTCGCATTTATAATATTAGTGTGATAGTGTGATTGTCCGTCGCCGTCAGTCCAAGCTAGCAGGTATGCGTACGCTAAAAGTACATACTTACTCTACTTTATCCCACACATTTTGTTAGTAAGAAACTAAGAGAGGTTTGGCAGCTCTGGGATCTTAGTAGTTTCACACGATCTTAACTCTAATCAGAAACCCTCAAGACTCAGTCCCCAGACCTCCAAGACTCAGTCGCCATGACAACGGAAAAACTCACGATTAATTTTAATCCATTACAAACTATAAATGCTTTTTTATAGTTTTGATTTGATGATTAGAGGTGGAGTCGAATTGTAGGACATGACAATGATATTATAAAACACGTTAAGCCGTTGGTCCTGCGCTAGATCTCTCTCCGGTGGTGTCGGATTGCCGTCCCATCGGAATATGAGAGTGATGGAAGAGGGAGTGCACCTTTGTTTGCGCACACACTTGTGCATTATAATTTGTCCCGCGCCGATGGCTTGTCTCCGTTGAGATTGGCCGCCGTGGCCGAAATCGGTCAGGAGGACTATATACATTATAAAGGAAAGATTATTATAACGTTCATACCGAGCCGCGTTCAGATATCGTTGCGTTTTAGTTACAAATATTGAAATATACTTATATTAACTTTTGCCCGCGACTTCGTACGCGTATATCCCGTTTTTTCCCGTTCCCGTAAGAATTTCCTGTTCTTGTATAGCCTTTAGCATTTCTTATGAATGTGGCTATCATACCCAAAAATAATTTTCCAAACCCGACTGGTAGTTCCAGAGATTAGCGCGTTCAACCAAACAAACTCTTCAGCTTTATTATTAGTATAGATTTATTATTTAGTATAGATGTAGGTGTTTCAACTACGACTGCGACAGATAATACGGAACGTAGGTACGTATGATACAGAAAGAGATAGCAATATGTAGTGTGTAGCGCTTGAAGTACACTAGTGAATCATTTGCCACAGAAATTACAACAATTGTCTGAATTTATTTGTCTGCAACAATTTGCGCGCCCTAGTGCGATTTCTATCTCTTTTTTATATAATACTAGTTGCCGCCCGCGGCTCCGCCCGCGTGATTGTCGAAAGTTATCCCAAGGGAACATATTCCTGGGATAAAAAGTATTCTTTGTGTTATTCCAGACTATAATCTACCACTGTGCCAAATTTCATCAAAATCCATTCAGTAGTTTTTGCGTGAAAGAGTAACAAACATCCATCCATCCATCCATCCATATAAACTTTCGCGTTTGTAATATTAGTAGGATCATTGAGGACATGACCTGAAATATGGACCAATACAGCATATTGTTTCAAATACCTTATTTGTTTTACAACAACAAACAACCCAGCCTCATATTGGAACAGATAACGACCTCAGGCCTATAGAGATTACCAAACCGATACTTAAGGCTATGAATATTCATGTTTATTAGGAAAATGTAAAGCACAGAGAAACGTCTAAAGGGACTTAAGACAAAAGTCTTATAACGGGCACTTGACGAAAATGGTTCGGAGTCGTCGTACACGCCATTTTTTATTAGGTCATTTGCTAAAACCGTTTTCGCATAACAATTGAAGCTTTGTACCTCGATTTATACCTATATAATCTGGCACATCTTTTTATTTAGAATGTTGCGATGCCTTTTGACACGGACTGAGTATCGATATAATAATAATAATATAATATAATATCTTGGGACAACTCACACACGGCCATCCGATCCCAAACTAGGCATGCCTGTGCTGTGGCAACCAGACAACTGATAAACATACTTATATATTTCTAAATACATACATATTATAGACAAATTACACCCAGACACAGAACAAATGATCATGCTCATCACACAAAGATTTGTCCTGGGTGGGAATCGAACCCACGACCTCCGGTTTAGCAGTCAGGGTCACTAACCACTCGACCAACAGGCCAGTCAAATATGTAGCTACTAGCACTTCGCCGCGACTTAGTACGCGCATATCCCATTTTTTCCCGTCACCGTAGGAATTTCCTGTTTTCGTATATCCTTTAGCATTCCTTATGAATGTGACTATCATATAAAAAAAAATCTAAATCCGACTGGTAATTCCAGAGATTAGCGCGTTCAAACAAACAAACAAGCAAATTCTTCTGCTTTATTATATTAGTATAGATATACCTTGCACCACGTATTGTAGCAATATTTGCTAAAAGACTTCGTCATAGTTTTTTTGAGTAGTCAGTCTGGCCGTTTATATTTTTTTGTACTTTCAAAGTTTGATCGACAAGAAAAACATAACACAGAATTTGAGGGAAAAAACAAAATGATTTAAGAAAAAACCGTGACAGGAAGCAGAAATGAAGTTTCTTTGGGTAAATTTTTAAAAGAAAATTATGGTATTTTAATATGGATTTACTTCTGGTGTGCGGTTCGTGCTGCCCCGCGAATATAACGCAGATCAAGTATCGATATTCCATGGTGTGCGGTGACTTTGGATAGGTCGTTTAAAAATTTTGGGGATGTGCAAAACCATTTTTCCATCCAAGGAAAAATTTGCTCTTTAAAGCTTATATTTCGCTGACGGGTGCGAAATGTCTCCCTCCCCCCTCTGCCAGCTAAACGATTGTTTTTAGAGACGTGAAAAAAATCATGGTAGTAGCTTATATAACGAATTGAAAAGGAAAACTATCTAAGCTAAGTAGGCTTTACAAGTTAACGAGTAATAGTCGACCACCTATAAAATGTAACTGGATAACTTAAAAATTTCGGAATAATTCCATAGAAAATGACTTAAGCTCTAATTTTAATTAGCCATTTATTTTTTGTCACGGTTTACGACACGGGTAACTACGGAACCATTCACTGTGCGTGAGCCGACACACCGTTACCTTGTTATACTCTTGTTTATAATTTCCGATGAATTTTTATAATTGAACAAATTGAACGTATTAACGTGGCGATAGCTTTTTTTCCTTTTTTTGCGTTACTGTATGTTTTATCTACCTAGTGACAAATTAACCATGTTACTCCAAATTGTTATTTCATAGGATCAATCAACGGAAACATAATTATTGCTGGTGTAAAAAAATGTGGAAACTCGAAAATATTGAGATCATTCGGTATCGAACAGCCCTGGATCGAAGGCCGCTCCGGTCGGCAATATTAGACCCCTCAATCGTAATATAAATAGTTGGGGACCATTACCTTCTTTTGATGGCCTTTGTTGTAAACCTGATGTCCCAATTTTATGGTAGACAGACACCTAAACCTATTTTATTAGTGCCGTTTCGCCCGTTTAAACAAATAAAAAGTAGGTAGGTACCTACTATTATATTATAGACGTGAAAGTAGCTGTAACGAACCTTACAACATGTAAGCTAGCACAAATACCGCTTTTGAAGTGACATGCAAATTTTGAATAGAATTTAAAACGTGGCCAGGGCCAAGTTGCGAGTCGGACGGGCACACGTAGGGTTTCTTACCATAAACAAAAAAAAAACAAGTTTTTTGTAAACGGGCTTTTAATTTTTTATTTAATTTGTAGCGACACATACCTACTCATTACATAATGCATCTATTACATACATTTAACTTATAATATTTAACACAAACATACACAATCATATTTTTGCTGGAACACCGATAGTTCGGAGTCGGCCACACACAATGGACAAACGCGCACGGCTCCCCGCGCTCCGCTCCCCGTTATCGCGTTGCCTGTCAAGATCTCGGGCGAGTATTAGTTATCTGTGGTCAGGTTCTGTTCATGGCGCGAACTTCTTATTAGTTTTGCTTGTGAACTTTGTAAATAAACCGAAATAAGTGATGCTGTGGTGTGTCTATCTCTGATAATATGTTTCTGGGATTTGTGATAATCTTTGTGACTGGCTTTTGATGTGCAATATAAGTTCATTACTATTCTACTGAAAATTTTCTTTTCTTCACCCGACCATTACCTAAGGTCGTCGTAGACAAGGTAATAAGTCCACATTATTCCTAGAATTTATTTTTTGTTGTTATAACGGCAATACAAACTGAAAATTCTAAAAGTCTACCTATAGATTACGGTTCATGAGATGCAGACCACTGACAAACAGACTGCTGGAAAGCGGAAGCCTTGTTCGTTGGTAACCTTTTGGTTACCGAACCCTACATAGAATGAAATTGTCAAGGCACTTACAAGCCTGATAGGCCAGTAATATCTAGGAATCGCTAAAATCACAAAGTAACAGCTAGTTCTGATTTTTTAATAATGTTGTTAGGACCACTAGGTACCTTTTTTTTTTTCTTTTTTTTTTTTTTTTAAGGATGGGAAATCATCAAATGACTTCTTCCGCTCTGGGTGGAGCGGAAGGGCGTGTCAGACTCTTACTGACTAAAACCCATCCGTGGTTTGGTTGCGCAGAGACAACATGGCAGGTGCAACTTAAAGAAAAGAAATAGAGAGAAGAAAAAAAATATATAAATACATACACTAGGACCACTACCTACCAGTAGCGTATATCCAAGTTTGTAGCTTCGAAAGACCTGTGCAAACTTTACAGCACTCGAAAATCCGCGAAATTGTCGCACTTTTGGTTGATATTCACAATATAAATCCTAAACTTTACGCTTTTTATAAAATATTTTGTCTACGTTTTTAAAGTAGACTAAAATTGCTACCATTTGAGACCAGAAACAATTCTGTAAATTCAATACTTTGGAGAGCTGGTAGACTTATTTGGGTTGGTGTTTGAGGCAAACTGAAAACTTGTCCTATACCTCACCCTTAATACCCTAACACAGACCTGCAAACCTGGCTGGGGAGAAGCGGGGCTTAGAGTTGGCCAATAACTTCTTCTGGGTCATTTTTACTATAGTTGACTCTTCAAAGATGTCTTCGTTATACTGCAGAGAACCATAGAATAGATTTCACGAGGGCGGAGTCGCGGACGAACGCACTATCATTCGTCTGCGGCTTGTTGTATAAAATAGATCGAGTTTAAAATGAGAGTGTGCGCCAAGATAATCTTAAAATTTCACTTTTGTGGAGAAAAAAAAGCAAGTTTGGTCAACTTTAAAAACGTATGCAATTATTTAGAAGGCGGTCAAGTTTATTGAGGAGATCTGCATTCAGCTCGTAGTAGCACACATCACCAAAGTCAATCATGTGGAAAATTAGGGCCTGTACTAGCATTGCCTTTATGTGAGCTGTGAGAAGATTTTTCAGTCGATACAGGGACCGCAATGTCCCGGTAACTTTCCGACTGACACTCGTGATCTGCTTTCGCCAGATAAGACAAGTGTCGACATGCAAACCAAGATCCTTAAACTCGGAACTAAAAGGAATGACTGTGTTGTCAAAGATTACGGATAGTACAGTTAAGCCATTCAGATTTCCCAAGCTATGGGGACTCCCAACTATGATAGCCTGACACTTTAAAGGGTTAAATGCCACCCCTAATCGGTCTGACCAGCTCTTAATCAACCTCAAATCCCGGTAGAGTAGTAGTATAATTATTGAATTTGGGTGACATTTATTTGTTTACAAAACGATTTTTCATAATACATTTATCGAGATATTATAATCTAATAAAGATTTATTACAATCTTACGGAGTCTACAATTTTCCGGTGAAAGATACACGCTACTGGTAGTGGTCCTAACAACATATTAAAAAAAAAACAGAAATAGCCGTTAGTTTGCGATTTAAATGTCCGATATGACTGGTCTATAAAATCGGTCTGTCGGTCGGTCGTTATAAAATAAAGTTAAACGGTTCATGGGAAGAAATATTATACAACGTACGTATTTTTTTACACGTAACAGAATAAACGCATTGCCTGAAAAGGGGTCATTTTACTCATCATTATGAACAACTTTTACTATGGGACCAACACAGAAATCGCGAAAGAAACTGACTGCCCCATTCATTTTTGTGCGCATATCTCGACAAAAAGTACTGAACAGCTGATTTTTTAAGGATGCTGCAGCCGATTTAAGGATATGAATCACGTTATCACGATAGGTACCTACCTAAATTACCCTCGTGGACTTAAAAATTACTTTCGAATGTCATTAATAACTTAGATATTAAAGTGATATCTTTGATGTAACTTTCAATACATTTCGATTTCGGAATTGGTATCCAAATATGAGATACGATTTTTTGCTGGCCGTATGAAAAGTAACTTCTTTTCAACTTTTCCGCCTTTGATATGCTGATATATAAAAGATTTTTTTTCTGTACAGACCTACATACGTAATTTCTTTGCGGCCTTCGTCGTAGTAATTAACGCAAGAATCTTTTTGACTTTGTGAAAGGTCTGGCGAAAGAACCTTACTGTACTTTGGTATGTATATTTCTGGAGTTGAGATTTTTAATTAAACGCGTCCATGCGAATCGGACGGGTCACTAAATAACTACATAGAAACAGGTTACATTTTTAAGTGTTCATCAAATCGGGCTCGAGACTCCTTTAAGGCAGTATTTTTAGCTATTCATCATTTATATATTATTATGTCGCAGCCAGCTAGCTTAGTCAGCCGTTTAATTGGCTGACTAGCCAGTTCATTGAACGGCACCGTTTAATTAGCGGCCTTTAGCGGCTTAAGTGACAAAACGGTATTTAATTGAACAGCTAGGCAAATGACTTGGTCGTTTAATGACTTGCCAAGTAGCGGGACATAGGGCATAGGGCTTAGGGCACCCCGACAATGGTATGACGGGAGCTATAGTGACGCTCGCTGTTTGTTCAGCGGTAAGTTCAAATGTTAATTATACAAAATGATGATTAGATCAAAAGAAAGTTGTACTAAATAAAAATGTACTAAAAGAAAGTTAGAGAAACTGTTATTTTAACGTAAATTGTTATACAAACTGAACGTCGTATTAAGTGAAATTACATATGTAAAATGTTGTAAGATGAAGTAAACGTTATGTCATTTGATCGTTGTAGCTTTGGAAAAATGAGCAAATATTCTTAAACTAAATGAGCGGCACACCACATCTGAATATTGCTAGAACGTTGCACTGAATCGGGTTCGTTTCGCGGAATAAGCAATAGGCAAGGATTATGCAACTTTGCTCGGATTGATTGTGGGGAGATTTCATTTAACGGGCTTTCCGTGGAATCATCCCACAATCAATGTTGAAAACTGTGTTTTGGTCGGTTTCCAGTCTAAGTACCTGTTTTTATATTCATAAGTATTTCAATTCATTCGCACTAAGTGTTGGTACAATTTTGCCTCGACTTTGTCTCTGTCATCTACCTATGACCTAGACTAGAGTCAAGAGCAAACCCATATTAAATTTAAAAAAAAAAAAAAAAAAAATACAGATCCATAACACTTAGCCATAATAATGTGACATGCAAACATTATTTATAGTTACATAGTTATAATTAGTAAACATGACAATAAAATACATGGAGAGATTACAATACATTTTGTATAGAGTGACTCCCTATCTGCCCTCCCAGACCCCTTGGCAAGTCTAGTGTCAGATTTGTCAGTGGATTATTATCATTTAGCCACGAGCTCCTCATTTAATCGTACCACAATCCCCGCAAAATGTATAAGTATGCATGCTCGTTATTTTGCCCTGCTTTCAAAAACTACAAACAAAAACCGAACCTATTTCAATCTATAATTTAGATATTTTAAGTCCCCTGTCACAGATATTTAGAAGAATATCTCAGAAGATTTATTTAATAAATACTTAAATTTCTATATACCTACACATAAAATAAAAACAAATAAGTACTCCTAACTAAATTAACCCTAAGATATGGCGACTAAAAAATTCATCCGCATTGCTTTCGACTGGAAGTGTACCCAAACGACTGGCGGCATTGCCACGTTGTATGACAATGCTTATTCTTTGACCAAGGTAAAAGCCAGCCCTAGGGTCACGCTAAGCGTATTGAGAGATCTTTAATCTTTTTCTTAAAATTGGTTTTATAGCAAGGAAAGTTTCTCCCGTGTTTAAAATATATTAGGGGATAAAAGTAGTTTGTTAGGTAAGGTACTCTGTGCTCTAATTCAAGTCATGATCTACCTGTATACAAAGTATGTTTTGACGCTCTCAAAGGAATCAAAACCTTACAGGGTCCCGTTGACCTAGAATCATGAAATTTGGCAAGAAAATAGATCTAAAAGTACAAGTATAGGAAAAAGTCTAAAAATAGGGAATTTGTAGTTTAATCATATAAAAAACCATTTTATGCGATTACAAACTTGTATTTTAGTCCTTTAATCTTACCTGCTATATTTTTATCAGAGTAATGAGAGTGTTTTCATAGTTTATAAACTTCCGTTGATAATGTATACTCGGAAAAATCAAGACTTGATCGGAACCCTCTGTGCGCGAGCCTGACCCGCACCTGCCGGTTTTTTATCAACCTATATTGTCCTGCTGGCCCCAAAGCCCGCCAGCCCTTTTCGGTGTTTTGCCCTCTCCGACCAATAAACGTGAGCCAATCAATAATAAAAGTGATTGAAAATAATATTAGCAGGAAGTGGGATTGAGGACTAATAACTTAGTTCACGAACATTCTCCATAACTTTGTCTATCTCAGTATTAGTGTAATTATAACCGTGTTGGGTTCCCTTTGAGCCATTTCCAGTTGTCATGGCAACTAGTTGTTCAATTACTGGCTCCACAGAACCAGAGACGGAATTTATTTAATCTTCTGGAGTTATTAAGAAAATAGCTGCAAGCTTCTCATTTAGGGATCGTAAATAGAAAATAAGACAATGGTAAGGAAACAAGTAGAAAGGTCACTTGTAGTTTTTGGACGGATTTTGATGAAATTTGGGGCACGGTGGACCATAACCTGGATTTACTCAAAAGCTAAGTCTACACTTCTTTCATGGGGTATTGTGTTAAATGTTACAACAAAATACCTTCTGACATATTAGAACTAAATGAAAGAAAATTTAAAACTTATGTTAAAAGTACACTTTGTAAACAAGCATATTACAAATTAGAAGATTACATTCAGGATAAGAATGCTTGGAAACATGCTGGTCCTGCTCCATAGGACAATCAAGGGTGTAGACAAAATCCAACTGGTTGATCTATGTATTAACTTTATAGATATACTGTTCCTTTTTTTGTGTTTCTATTTTTCTGTTGACTCACACACTGTTTAATTAATGGTTCCAATGTTTGTAAATATGTGAGTACCATTTACCTAAATTTCTTTAGAAAATGAATAAGTTTACCTCTACTGGTGATACTTTGTTCTTATAAGTAGCATACTCTGGGTGCATCGTCCTCACATAATATTAAATTAATTTTTGTATACCAAATTTTGTAAAAACATTATTTGAAAAGAGTAACTATGGAGTTTCTTGTCCGTTCTTCTCCATAAGAATCTACCTTTCCGAATGGACAGTAGAGTCACTTTATTAATGTAATATTATTATTTTACTGAACTGTAAATGCTGACGTTCAAAAGTGCCGTTTAATGGCCTAATTGAAATAAACGTTTTGACTTTGACGTTGACTAAAAACTCACGAAGCGGTTTTCACCCGCACCCGCCGCGGTGGAGTAACAGCCGTTTTATTTCCAAACTCACGAGACCAGAGTTTCGGAGTTCGCGGTTGCGATTACCGATACTGCGGGTTACCGCCACCTGCGTGATTCTACTAGTTGCCCGCCGGTGCAGCGGGATCCGCAAACAATCGCACACACCGCGGGCGTAAAACGCGTCGTGAAATGTGCTTTAATTTTATGCTACGGGCCAGCAACCGCAGTGGGCGTGGGTGATAACCGCTTCGTGAGCTCTTAGCCGTAGGATACATTAACCCGTTAGTGCGTTGGCTCGTTGGTCTAGTGGCTTTGATTCCCAGGTCGGGCAAAAAGTGTGATTGGGTTTTTCCATGTAATGGTCCGGAGTTTGGAAGTTGGTGGTGTGACACCTCCGTACCTCGGAAAGCGCGTAAGGCCGTTGGTCCTGCGTCTGATCTCTCCCCGTTCGTTTTGGTGAGCGTCTCATCGGACTAAGAGAGTTAAGGAACAGAGTTTGCACCTCCTCTGTTTGCGCACACAAATTGTCAACTATAATATCTCCACCGCGACCGAAATTCGGCCGGGAGGATTATTATTTTTACAAGCTGTTATTTAACTTGCATAGTTTTAAAGTATGTATGTTTGTTTGTTGGTTTAGGCTGAAGAACAAGTTGCTTTCATCCAACAGAGTTGAAATTTTAAAGGTTGGTTTCGTTTCGATGAGGATTTTTTTTAATGGTAATTGTGACTAGATTTTCGATCTAGGATTGGCTCCAGACGAACCAACTCCTCAGCGGCCAACGGCACTGACACAAAAAAATGTATATGGGCATTCAATTTTGATAGCGCGTTCTAAAATCCACCATGACGTGCCTGCTGCGTTCAGGTTTGGCTTTAAATACGAGATTTATTCAGCTGTCAACAGCACGAACACATTTTTTTTATATCAGCATTCTATTATTATAGTTGTTGCGTCTAGGTTCATTTGACTGACATGAGGTTACGGCTGGATAAAAGAATATCTCAGATTGCTGCCGCCATGGGTGATGACGAATTTTACCTGTGGGGAAATACGCTACTGGTGATAGGACAGCGGTAGGTGATATTTAAAAAAATTGTAATGCTACAGTACAAGTACAAATTAAATTTAAGTAAAAAAACTTTTTAAGTCAAGCTTTTAATGAACTAAAAGCACAAAATAAAACTTACGTAAAAATACATCTGTAACATTTGCTTAAAGCTTGAGGCGTGAACAACCAACTTACACCACCTTGGCTTTTTAGAAAATGGCAGATGTATTTTTATTTGTATGATTATTATTTTATATAATTCAATTTGCAATAATAATTAAATGTGCAATAATTCAATTATTTCAAAATTCAAAGCTTTTATATTTCAAATAAACCATTTTCAGGCACTATTTAATTATTAAGGTCGGTCGGTCAAAAAGATGAAGCTATTTGCACGTTCCAAAGCGTAGATCTCTATGTAGAAGAACGTGCAAGAAACTCCACGACACTCTTTTAAAAATAATATTTTTTACAAAGTTGAAATTATACATTGAGAACGATGTAAAAGACGTGCAGGATAAAAGCGTCCGGAGTAAAAAGAAACAATTCAAAGAAATTAAACAATGATGATCACAGAAGGTAGAAAGAATACAGATAACGTAACCATAAACAATCATATCTGTAGACGAAAGCCGTTCCCTAATATTATGCGTAATTTCCTCCACATGGTAACCAGTTGCGAGGAGGTAGGGCCAGGCGCTTCCCATGGGGGCCGTGAGACGATACTAAAAGATAATGGCATGGAGTTTGATAACAGTATTCACTTATGAAATGGTATAATAATCATGGGTAGGGATGTATGTATGTACTGTACCTTTACAACAGTATTTTTAAAGACAAGTACAACTTGTCTTTTAGTGAATAAAAAACCTAAAAAAATTGCGGAGTCGTTTTAATGTAAAATCTATGATAAACAGAGACAGCATTAATTGCGTGTGACGTCACTGCGATTGACACCATAGTGAATTTGCCTCAACCAGAACAAACGACGTATTGCGTGGTAATGATAAAAGAATAACTTCTCTATGTTTACACTGATTTTATTTATTTTTCTATGAAAACTCATAGCGGTTTCTGATAGTAGTCAAGTGCCCGATTGTTGTACCGTGTCTTTTGCTGAATTTAGCCTCTTGTTACGGATAAGGGAACTGCTGTGAATAACCTTGTCTCAAGTGGATAAAATGAGTCATCTACAATCAGTCAACCGATAACTTACAAGGATAGGCTAAGGAGGTTCCCGTCACAAAAATTACGAAATGAAACACAATTTATCTATATTATAGATAAATTGTGTTTCGTGTTTTGTGTTTTGTTCTTCACGGTGTTTCGTAAAAACTTTGAAATTTTAATCTTGTCATTGAAAGAACCGATCGTAATGAAATCTAGTGCGCATAATAAAGATACCTGTGTCTTAAAAGTTAGTTTCTGTTGTGAACCCAACTACGCATGAACAAAGCCGCGGGCTGAACCTAGTCTTTAATAAATCTCAGTCAAACAGAGCTGCGCTCGAAGCACCGGGTATTAGTCCAGGGGACCGGTGTGTGCTCAGACAGATGAGCTTCGAGCTTCTGCTGTTTTATTGCCAGTACCTTGTTTTGTGGTTCTTTGAGAGCGACCACATGGATTTTTTATGGTAAAATAGTGTCTAGTTTAATTAAAAATGACGATTCTCCATAACTTTTCTTCCCTTCCTTTAGGGAATTATTTTTTATAAATCTTTTTTGGTGCAAACATACACGTACTACAACATACCTTTATTTTATTTTATTCCATTTTATTATTTAATTCAATGTATAATTTAATTTAATACATGTTTTTGCTTGTTTTATTAATTTTTATCAAATGTATCTTGAATTTTTAACAAACGTTATAATAATTTGATTGTATTATATATTAGTTTATCCAGCGGCATTTATTGCCGGTAATCTTTTATGTTTAATATTTGGATAATGCAGGGGGCTGCAATATTGTAAACGATCGTTTATCAATATACATCCCACTAATATTATAAACGCGAAAGTTTGTAAGTAAGGATTGATGGATGATGTTTGTTACTCTTTCACGCAAAAACTACTGAACGGATCTTGATGAAATTTGGCACAGAGGTAGATTATAGTCTGGAATAACACATATAATACTTTTATCCCGGGAATATGTTCCCTTGGAATAATTTTCGACATTAACGCGGGTGGAGCCGCGGGCGACAGAAGTGACGGTTCAACGAGCCACAATTAGCTGTGTTTTGTCCCATTCAATAAAAAATTTACTAAGTGGGCTTCAGTACTATAATGAAACCGATCAAAGCCGAGATATAACTTAGCTACTATTAGTCAAAGTTGTTTTCAAGGGAACATATTTGAAAGTCGAAAATTAAAATACCCACGGGTAAAATGTCAATGTTTAAAACATCGAAAATTTTAATATCGATCTACCATAAAACCGAAAATTAAAATAACGAAAAATTAAACTGTCGAATGGTTAGATAACCTACGTCCAATATAAAATCTAAAAAATATTGTCCACAAAAAAACTTTAACCTACTTCCAAATAAAATAAAACGCTTCAAAATATATAATAACAAAACAGAGTATTTTCCTTGAATTAAATAGCAAATTTTACATTCGGGCCCGGTCGACGGAACCCCGTTTAGCAGGGCTCCTTTTTCTGGGTGGTTCAAAAACAATAACCCCTGCATGAACTTAAGAATATTGAGTCTCGACATTTTTAATCATCCGATATTTTAAATCTCCTAAACTCAAAATGTCTAAGATTCAAATGCCAATTGTATTTGAATCTTAGACATTTTGAGCTTAGGTTTAAGAATTTTCGATATTTCGATACAATCGATCGAATTTTCGATGTTTTGACATTTTACCCGTGGGTATTTTAATTTTCGACGTTCAAAATTCAAATTTAATTATTGCAATTTAATTTGAAATTTGAACGTCGAAAATTGAAATGAAAATTGAAAATGTGTCTACGAATTCTACCCTGGTACACCTATCATGTTTATACACTTCTCATCAAAAAAATCGAAACACCTCGCAGTTTATGATTTGATAAGGATTATCAGAAAAATGTGTATATTTAGGAATAAATGTAAAATGTCATTTAATAGTGAGTAGTATGAGGTTTTTAAATCCTAATGTTAATGTTCTAAATTCAAATTAAGTCTTCATAGGTTTCGTATTTTGTATAATGAGTAATTTTTACCCTGTATGGAATATGAAGGAAATGGGTAAAACAACACGCGTAAATGAAAAAAAATGTAAGAAACGTTTATTTAATAACTTGTATTCCCTCCGCGAGCTCTTATTACTGCTTCCATACGGTTCTTCATCGATCGGATGAGAGTCACGATCACATGTTGTGGTATATTATCCCATTCCTCTTGGATTGCATTTTGCAGCTGGCTAAGTGTTTCTGGGGCTGGATCTCTTGCTCGAATTCGTCTCTTTAATTCATCCCATAGATGTTCAATGGGATTCATGTCCGGGCTTCTTGCTGGCCATACCATAATGGAGATACCGACTTCGGTAAGATAATCTCGTACGACGCCCGCGGTGTGAGCTCTAGCATTGTCGTGCATGAATATGAAGTCGTTGCCAATAAAATGTGCATAGGGCATCACATGAGGTTCAAGACACTGTTCGATGTACCGATGAGAGTTTAGTGCAGGCAGCCGTGGCCCAGATACAAAGGCAAGTTCTGTCTTACCGTCGGCGCTGATTCCTCCCCAAACCGTCCACGAACCGCCACCATAGCTGACCTTTTCTTCAATGCAGCATTGTGCAAAGCGTTCTCCATCTCTTCTGTAGACCTTGTTCCTTCCGTCGTTACCATACAGCATAATTTTACACTCATCAGAAAACAGTACTTTGCTCCACTGAAGGTATGACCAAGTTAGGTGCTCGCGTGCAAAGTTAAGGCGCGCTCTTCGATGGTCTGCAGTTAATTTCGGCCCATTCGCTGGCTTATGCGGTGCCAATCCGCGTTCCTTCAACCTTCTTCTTATTGTAGAGTCACTTACAGCTACTCTTCGTACAACGCGAAGCTGCTGCTGCAGTTGAAAAGCGTTAAGGCGTCGATTTCGTAAAGAGGTTGTTACAATAAATCGATCATCTCGCTCAGAAGTGACCCGATTCCTGCCAGATCCTGAACGGCGCGTGAACGAACCAGTCTCCCGATAGCGTTTGTAGACTCTATGAACAGATGATAAGCTTAGATGCAATCTTGCAGCCACAACACGCTGACTAAGTCCAGAATCCAGCAATGCCACCACTTGGGCGGCTTCTGCGGGCGAAGTATCCATATGTTTTAGAAAAAAAAGTTTTTTCAGACGTCCCAAAGTCACAGTAAATGAAATAAGAAACAAAAAGTTTAAAGACAAGCGCTAATTTTAGTTTTTAAACGAGAAACGTACTCCAACCCTAAATACACATTTGTCTCAAAACAGTGATTAATTTCATTTATAGGATAAACAAATGAAATTCTAATTTCGAATTTTGATTTTTTTCTTCTTACTGTAATGACCAAACTGCCAGCTACACAATAATGTTTTTTTTTTCATGGAATTAATTCTCTTTTGTAAAAAATTAGGACAAAAACAATAAAAACGAAAGTGTTTCGATTTTTTTGATGAGAAGTGTATTAATAGATTATTCAGTTAATTCCATATTCCTTTGTACTTCTATCATTGATCCCGAATTGGGAGACAAATAGGATTTACATTCATTAATTACTATATTCATTAACAACGGAGTGTGTTCTTGAGTACCTCTCTAGGTACTCTGTTCTCTCTAGAACAGAGTACCTACCTAAATATTTACTTGTTTGATATGATATTTACCTATATGTTACTTAAGAAGCTAGATGTATGTTACATCGACGACACGGTTGGCGCAGTGGTTGAGCGATTGGCTGCTGCGCTGCGTGTCGTGGGTTTGATTCCCGCACGGAAAAAATATTTCTATGGCCTACAGATAGTTGCTCCGGGTCTGCCTGATTGTGTATATGAGTTTGTATGTTTGTAAACGCACCCACGATACAGGAGAAATTCCTAGTGTGAGCAACGTTTTTTTAAAAAAAAAAAAAATATATTTATATGGAGCTCGCAGCTAAATAATAATAGCCTCATAGGTCGATATTCAAGGTTAAGCTATGCTTGCCGCGCTCTGTCCGTATATGGGTGAGCGTCTTATCATACCGAGATTCTTCCGTGCCTCGGAAAGCACGTCAAGCTGTTGGTCCCGGCTGTCATCACATCTTTGACACTCGTTACGGATAGTCAAAAAGTCAAGAAAACTGACGCCAGTCTTGCCAAGGGGAAAACTGACACCAGTCTTGCGAAAGGGAAAAATGACACCAGTCTTGCCAAGAGGAAAACTGACACCAGTCTTGCCAAGGAGAAAACTGACACCAGTCTTGCCAAGGACATCACTGTTACCAGTCTTGCCAAGGGGAAAACTGACACTAGTCATGCCAAGGGGAAAACTGACACCAGTTTTGCCAAGGACATCACCGATACCAGTCTTGCCAAGGGGAAAACTAACAACAGTCTTGCCAAGGGGAAAACTGATACCAGTCTTGCCAAGGGGAAAACTGACACCAGTCTTGCCAAGGGTAAAACTGACACCAGTCTTGCCAAGAGGAAAACTAACAACAGTCTTGCCAAGGACATCACTGATACCATTCTTGCGAAGGGGAAACCTGACACCAGTCTTGCCAAGGGGAAAACTGACACCAGTCTTGCCAAGGGTAAAACTGACACCAGTCTTGCCAAGGGGAAAACTGACACCAGTCTTGCCAAGGGGAAAACTGACACCAGTCTTGCCAAGGGTAAAACTGACACCAGTCTTGCCAAGGGTAAAACTGACACCAGTCTTGCCAAGGGGAAAACTAACAACAGTCTTGCCAAGGACATCACTGATACCAGTCTTGCCAAGGGGAAAACTGACACCAGTCTTTCCAAGGGGAAAACTGACACCAGTCTTGCCAAGGGTAAAACTGACACCAGTCTTGCCAAGGGGAAAACTGACACCAGTCTTGCCAAGGGTAAAACTGACACCAATCTTGCCAAAGGTAAAACTGACACCAGTCTTGCCAAGGGGAAAACTAACAACAGTCTTGCCAAGGACATCACTGATACCAGTCTTGCGAAGGGGAAAACTGACACCAGTCTTGCCAAGGGGAAAACTAACAACAGTCTTGCCAAGGACATCACTGATACCAGTCTTGCGAAGGGGAAAACTGACACCAGTCTTGCCAAGGGGAAAACTAACAACAGTCTTGCCAAGGACATCACTGATACCAGTCTTGCCAAGGGGAAAACTGACACCAGTCTTTCCAAGGGAAAACTAACAACAGTCTTGTCAAGGAGAAAACTGACACCAGACTTGCCAAGGGGAAAACTGATACCAGTCTTGCCAAGGAGAAAGCTGACACCAGTCTTGCCAAGGGGTACTACATATATAACCTCACTTACTGGGTCGTGGAGGTGAGATAGACAGTCGCTCTATAGAAAATACTGGTCCTCAGCTGCAACCGCTTAGAATGGAAGCCGACCCCAATATAGATGGGAAAAGGCTAGGCAGACTGATGTCGAGCCTTTTCCTATCATAAGAAGTTAGATGATAGAATTAGATATTTTAGTACGAACGCTGTTTTGAAAAAAAATGCTGGCGATTAGTTGTCAGCAGAGCAGTTACAAAATAGAGTTAGCTGGAAAAATATGGAGGAAACCTCTGCTCAGTCGGACAACACAGAATATAAAAAAAGTTGTCAGTAAAAAGCGAATGCTGCAATAAAAAGGAAACGAGAAAATGATAATCCTTTACGCAATGCTTACTTAAAAGATTTACTTTACGAAACAAAAAAATAAAAACAATGTTTCTAAATTCGTAAGCCTCATTTATCAGCGAATTGTCTAAAGATCCATTCATCTATAAATTGTCTAATCGAAAGCGGCCTTCAAAATGATACCCAATACTTTCGCAAGACTTATCTCCGAGATAGATTTATCTCCGGCCGGCAACGGCTCGACTTGAAACTTTCTAAGATTAGCCCCAGGCTGAACGAGGATTACACGTATCGTCCATTATTGTCTGAAAACCTGCTATTTTCTACGTCATATCGAGTAACTACCCAATCTTTGTTTTAGGCAGCGGTTTTAATTCTGCTTTTAGTTTTTTCGGCACTCAAGTTAATTACTTATCCGATAAAAAAAAAAATTACTTTGCGATGCGAAACAATTCTTCATGAATAATAATTTGATTTAATTTTTAGGGTTACGTACCAAAGGCTAACGGGACGGCCTATTACTAAGCTTCCGCTCTCCGTCCGTCTGTCTACTAGCGGGCTGTATCTCATGAACCGTATCAGGTAGACCGTTGAAGTTTTCAGAGTGTGTGTTTCTATTGCCGCTTTAACAACTAGTAATAAAAAGGTACTTAAAAAGTATATTATATTAAATCTTGTACGATTGTACGGAACCCTTCCGGCCGGTTTTTTAATGTCGTAACGAGAAGTACTAGCTGCGTTATAATCCCAACAAAGCCACTATTGTTCCACACAGCAAAGTTTAATTAGGATTGACCTAATTTTAGACAGCTTATTGTCTATCGGCCGTTCCAATAACCGGTATAATGGACAGTGAAAGAGGAAATTGCCACAAAAACCGCGATGGGCAAAGACGGGCAAAGGTATTGTTGTCAGTTGGTAAGAGGATATTGTTGCCCGTCGCGTCGTACCAACGTAACTGTAATCCTTTAATCGCCTTTTACGCTACCCACAGTGGTACACTGTCTGGACCTTCCTGTGGGGCGCACGATTCGTGATAGTAGGTAGATATTTAGGTTGGGTCCAAACAGTAATATAATATATAGAAGGGGGTGAGGTGATTGTGTCTGCTATTATGGCCGCTGAAGGTTTAATCAACTAAGTAGCGCAACTATAAAATGCACGCACTAGCAAGAAGGGATTCATTTTATAGTAGCTGTTAGGACGTCATCTATGTCTTCCTTGTAATAGTTAAACGTCTGTGTTTATATTATGCATAACATAAAATCGATGAACGTCGAAACACGTTACGTTAATTAAAGTTTCCTTCACGTTACAACGTTGCTTAGCTTGTACGTACAAGAACGCCAAATTCCCCTTATATAAACTCCAATATTATGTTGAACACCAAACACGTTCTACAATGAGTAAACACTGGAACAAAGCCGCCTCATTATGAAAATGAACGAGCGACCATAACTCATCATAAAGTGTTTATAAAAACTCAAATATAATTTCTATCGCAAAACGTTTAGAATGAGGGCGCTTTTAAACAAGGGATGTGCGAGGTTGCGGCGCTGTGGAAATGTGATGACTCTGGCTGTCAAAGCTGTGCGAGGAAATCTTTTTTATTTTATTTTTAATGGAAGGGACTGACTTCTTCTGCTCTGGGTGGAGCGGAACGGCGTGTCAGACTCTTACTCACTAAAACCCATCCGTGTTCCTTTACGTTCCGGGGCCGCGGTAACTCTTTCGAACAAATTCCGCAACCCGGGCAGGCTCTGGCCCTAGCGGGCCCCGACTCCTATGCTGACATCTCTTTGAGGCGCGCATGGAACACAACGCGCCATCGACCCGGGCCTGATTGTAACCGGACAGCGAGCCACCCAAAGCTCGCCGTCCGCAGGTCGAGTTGAGGATGCGTAGCGAAACTGCGCGAAGGTGTCTAGCTGAATGGTGCTAGGTTGCATAGCGGACTCCCTTCACTCGCGTCCCAAGCATATAAATCTCTCCTTTTTTTTCATGGACCTCTTTTCTACTAGTGTTGATATTCTGTAACAATTCCACTGTAAAAACTAAGGCATGATGCGCACTCCAGCTAAGTTATCACGGTGAAATGTTTACATAATATAATGATTGCACTACATATTTTTTTCCTCGTGCACCGCCTAGCTACCTCGCACATCTTTGGTGAAACAACACCCTGAGGGTCCGCATAAAAACAGCCATCATTTATCTTTTAATTAATCTTTATGTTAATCCCTCCGTTTTGTTCTGAAACGGGTCTTTTAAGCATTCGCCTCGTGGTTTCTTCGGATAATAAATTGTTTTGTTTAGTAAACGGCCCAGTACACTATGTTTGTCTAATATTTTTTGCGGCGTTTTATCGAATGGACAGGGAATAATTTAGTGCTTTGTTGTGCTTGCTCCGTTCTGTGTAAGGTTTACGGCTTAAAATATGTTTAATTGTTTATTGTACACCATAACAGCTTATATTAATTTAGTCATTAAAATAGTTCATGTACAAAGGCGAACTTAACTCAAAAATGAGTTTTCTACCATAGAGAGAGATCACAATAGAGAGTAGGATCCAGTGCACAAATTTAACAAAACTATATTTTTAATCATACATAAATATACCTAAACACATAAACATATATATATACATACATATCTACAAATATTATGTCATTTCGAAAGGAATGACATATATGAATTGGACTGCGGAAGGATTTGTTGGAGTACTAATTTACAGCCGTAAACACATACAAATTAAGAGAGTTTCAAAGAAGAAAAGAAGGATTTTATATCTGCCATTAATTTCCTTGAATTACCCATAGACTCAATTAAGGAAACTCAATGTTCATCAAATTGACAACCAACTTAAATTGTACGTAAATGACAATAACACGGCAAATTGACGTACTTTTTAAAGACAACCAATTAATTTCAGCTGAGATGGCACTCGGGCCAGGTTAACGTGGGCTACGGTTTTCGGTCCACTACTTTTCAACCTTGTAACTACTGAAAGAGAAAAGATCAAAAAGTGGTCGACTGTAACTTTCGCATTTGTACATCTACATACGTCTTTAATCCTAGAGTGTATCGCTGTTAGTTCATTGGCTTATTCAAACAAGCATTTTTACTACTTTTTTAATCTTTATGGTAACTGTTTAGAAAACAATGACACCCATATATAGAAAACAAATAACAGTGAAAGAAATTAGAAAATTGTATTTACACCAAGGATGACGCATCAATAAAAGAAACAAATTAGTGACTTATACGGGTTGGGAAAATATGTGGTACATCTGCACAAAACGACTATCGCTCAGTATAATGCTGGCACTCATTGCGAGACAGAGCCACAGCGCTAGTTTTCAGGGACAGGCAATCTGGGCCAGTCAGAATTCGATGACTTCGGCCAAAGTAGCTAGAAAAGTGATTAAAAATAAATAAACAAAAACAATATGTATTGGTATAATAATTATAATTAAAATGCAGTGCACTTTGGAGCCTGCATTATGTGAGATCCATCAATATCATTATTCGCGGTGCCATTTTAGTCGTCTAAAACGGCAGCCCACTTCATCTATCCAATGACTACTACAAATCATTTAAAAAAAAATATATTTATGAACATTTGAATGGATAAAAAAAAAAAAGTTAGTTTGAAACATCCAGGAGCGAGCGTAGTCCGAGCCTTCTATTCCAAGGACGGCGCTGAATGGAACGGCGACATTGTTGTGATACCTAAACAATATTAACAGGGTGTTTCATAATCCTAATGCATAGTTTATTTTTATTATATCTATTATATAAATGAATTATTAAAGAAAAAATCGCGCCTAGAGGTAGTTTATGTCGGGTACATTATGTGGGCCGCCTTTGTAAGACGACTAAAATGGCACCGTGTATATTCATAGTCATATATTCCACATTGACGTAAACCAGTAATCCGAAACCCAAACGGTCTATTCAATATTTACGTCGTAACGTTCGATGTTATCCGAATTTCGAAGGACACAATATGAATATAGAGTTTCGTATATTTTTAGCATTCATGCCCACCCAGGCACAATGCTACAACGGTGCAATGCCAACGTTTTTGAAAGCGAATCTTAACCATAATTTATACGCGTTAAGACTTATTTTTATAATGTACTTCCAAGCAATTAAATTTTAACAATGAACGAGTATAACGATCGAACATTTCGATAGTTTAGGGATGAAGAATTGTTGCATAAATCCTCTCGAGCCGTCAATAAATGGAGTTATTGCCAAACTACAATTCTCATCGATTTCTGTGAGAAAAGCTCACTTTGATTTCGTTCAATTGTTGGTTAAAGGTATTTTTACATGTTTCTAGCACACAATATATCGGAAAGGGATCGTCACCGTATCAACTCGAGCCGTGCAGTATTCTTTGTATGAAACTCCCTACTGCAACACACACTTATCGGAATTGTAACGTAATCGCCTCGCCTCGGGGCAATACGGCGATAAAGGCGATACAGTGACGATCTCTTTCCGACTGGATATGTGTGCTTATGGATATGTGACCTTAAATAGCCTGTATAAATAGTAACTCGATCTTCTTCAATTTACTAATTAAATATTTGAACATCTTCGACATCTTTGCAATCCTATAAATAAATATTGATCATACATTCATATTTCTTCTTCAATTAATTTATAATAGCCTTCTTGTCAAAAGAGTTGTTGTAATAATAATCTCGGGAAGTTCTGAGAATTTCTTCCTGATAGAAAGCTATACTATTTCCAAGAGCCATAAGGGTAAATAAGATAGAAGAAGCTGGTTTCTGATAGATTTATGAGCAGTCGTAGACCCTACTACGGCGTAGCCCATGCGTAGCGGCGTAGCAACATAGATTTCTATTTACCTATACGACAGCTAAAATAGAAATATCTTACCTGAACAAGACTTATCTCAGGTTGCTCAAAAGAGTATTTACTTAGTATTTACTTCCCACTATAAGCTACGAGATGTGGGTAGACAATGTAGACATGCATATTATCAGGAAAACTGTTATTAGAATATTTTCCTGGCAGCTATTGTGAAAGTAAGAATCTGTACATGTTTCTAGATATATAATACTAGTATTGGCCGCGATTTTCTTCGGATACAAACTTTACCTAATCCCTTGAGTCTCGAAAAAACTTTCTTGTATAGTGTCCTCTACACTCTCTAAGGAACATATCTTCCAATTTCATGTTCACTTCAACTTATTCACAATATTTCTTAAAGCCAATAAACCTATAGCGTCTTGTGAAATCTCGTAGCCCTCGGTTGCTACGCCGTAGCAGTCTCGTAGCCGCGTACCTCGAAGCTTTGTTTTATATTCCTTTTGTTTTCGGTTTGATGTTCTGCTGTACGTTATCATCAGTCAGTCAATCAACCAATCAATCAATCAGCCATTGAATTGATTCTACAATGTAAATTTTGACTAGCTTGTTGGTCGAGTGGTTAGTGACCCTGACTGCTAAACCGGAGGTTGTGGGTTCGATTCCCACCCAGGACAAATGTTTGTGTGATGAGCATGATCATTTGTTCTGTGTCTGGGTGTAATATGTTTATCAGTTGTCTGGTTGCCATAGCACAGGCTCTGCCTAGTTTGGGATCGGATGACCGTGTGTGAGTTGTCCCAAGATATTATTATTAGATATTTAGATAATATTTGCCAGTGACTTTTCTCGCATGGTATAGAATTTCATCACACGGAAACTTATTACCGGGATAGTATTTTAATACTATTTCCCAACCCAGGTGTTAAGGCGTGATTGACAAATACAAACTTTCACATTTGTAAAATTGTAAACGTCCCTTGGCACCTTTAGATCTGTTCTGTCCCCTGCGTGATATGGAGGGAAGTGGAAATTACAATTATAAGTTTCTCGAGGACTTGTCGAGCTTTATTGTCTCAGAGTTTTCTGGTGGTTGCCACTTTTGATTCTGATTCTCAGGAATTGCAGTGGCTGGGAATGAAATGGCCGGCTTAATACAAATTGTCCTATAAGGAAAGGAAAGGAAGTAGGATTATTTGCTTGCAGTAAAGTTACAGCGTTATGTAAGTCAAGAAATAAATTTACCACAAATAACGCAGCAAATGTTTTTCTCATCAAGTTATTAAGAGAATTACTCAACAATCCTATTTTTCCACGTTTAAACTTTTTCTATTTAAATGCAGCATAATTTCTCCTGAAAATAATAAGAAACACGATCCAAAACACCGTTTTCCTAGAATTCTCGACTGTTTTGCGCAAAACACTTTAAAGTTCAGCACTATTTTCAAGTGGTACAACACTAATTGGACTGCTCAGAAAAATGTTAAGCTGTAAACAGGATCTCGTCGAAAACGCTGCATCTGTGAGAGTCTGTTGGTAAATAAACTTCACGGGACCACATCTATTGGTAAATACCTACTCTTATTTCGAGCTATTTATTTTCTGAAGAATAATATTGCTGTTGAAAACATAATTATTATTTCTTATAACTCTAAAGCTTATTGACCATGCGAGTTTTCCGCCTGGGCTTGATACATATATGATATATACAATAAAATAATAATAATATATCTAATATATCTTGGGACAACTCACACACGGTCATCCGATCCCAAACTAGGCAGAGCCTGTGCTAAGGCGACCAGACAACTGATAAACATACTTATATATTTCTAAATACATACATATTATATACAAATTACACCCAGACACAGAACAAATGATCATGCTCATCACGCAAAGATTTGTCCTGGGTGGGAATCGAACCCACGACCTCCGGTTTAGCAGTCAGGGTCACTAACCACTCGAGAGCGAAGTGCAAAATGAGTCTATTTTACGGCCTATTCTGTCAAAAATTCACCGGTAATACTTAGGTGTAGCGAGCTTGAAATGAGCTGTCAAACTTTAACTTCAACCGGATTCTGCAAAAAAACTTTCCGTGAAAAGTTAAGTGAAGTGGGCTGTCATTCTAATTAATGCTAGGTTTTGAGAGCTCACTTCATCTTAGCATCTCACCTATCACGGTGAGATTGTTACAGAATAGTGCGGCAATTGGTATCTTACATAATTATATAAAAGCTTACAGAGCACATCATTCTGTACATTAACAAACAAGTAGATAATAATATTAATACCTAAATAATTTTCCTATTAGGCCCCTAATATTCGCCAGCGTATAAATTAGTTATCATAATAGGTATTTCATGTTAATTCGCCATGTTTACTTAATGTGCTTGCTATTATAATATTCATGGGTTCTACAATTATTATTAATGTTTACATAGGAAGAATCGCTCGCTCTGTACCTACCTTTGTATCATGTTATCATAAAATACGTTACCTAGGTAAATACCTCCCTCCTACTATGAATATCTATGAGGTCTTTGTCAGATCTTGAGGGGTTTCATGGCTGAATAAATCAACCGCCAAAAAGGGTCGACCGAAGGTTAAGTTTGTAAGAGTCTGACAGACTCGTCCACCCGCCCCAGGGCAGAGGACATCCATGAGGATTTCCCACCGTTAAAAATGGCTTGCCCAAATCGGTCCGATGATGGGTGACCGGATGTTATTTACTGCTTTGAATAGCACGCCTTTGATCCCGGCCGTCAGAAAATCCTGGTATTCAGTTGCATCCAGTTCGACTGGAAGCCGACCCTAAATTTTTTAGGCTACCGTGTAAAACAAAAAAAGCGTCGAATAAAAATATATTTAATAAAACCTGAATTGATTAAAGACAAGTCTTTCAATCATCGTCCCTTTACGCATCAATTATCCCCTGTCGCCGTAGTGCGAACTCATCAGTCCACAGCGTCAGTCCCCCCCCCTCCCCACCGTCATCGGGTGACCGCCAATCAATCCGGTTGGCCTGACAGCCGTGATCGATTCAAAATGGCAACTGCCGGGATGAAGTTGTTGCGCCTAAATGACATATAATTTAGTTGAGGGTCGAGGGATTTTTATGTAGGCAGGTAAATGTTTCTCTTTCATTATTTCATTATTTTCCAATACAATTTAATTGCACCGACAGGAAGAAAAATAAGTGGAAAAAGATAACAACTTTTAAACGTGAGGGTTACAAAAAACCCTACATACTTCCAGATTAGATTTTAACAATCAACAAGCCGAGAGACGTCCACTGCCGGACATAGGCCTCCCCTAAAGGGGGATTTGCCATAATCCCCATGCTTGGCAGGCGGGTTGACGATCGCAGTGTAGCTGTTGCAATACACAGAGAATGCTGCTGCCCATTCTCTGATAAGTCCCTTAGTCGCCTCTTACGTTATCTACGTGAAGTGATGGCATAGTGCTATTCTTTTACGTACAATACCATAAATTTGTCTACTTATAAGTAATTATTAAATATATATATTTTTAATTTAAGTCTAATTGTGTGATGACGTTATTATAGTGGTTTTGTTTTTGCCGTTGAAAGCTCGCACATACGAGTGTGTACCTAAAAACATGTATGTATATTTATTTATTCATTATTTATTTACTTATTTATATGTACATACACGACCACTAAATTCCCTGGTAAACCTAAATATCTACCACAGACTAAGATAATAACTTGAACATGTACGCTTAAACGAATCGCCTTTGTGGACTCACAAGAAATAGCTTGAGGTTACTTTGTGAGACGTGTGCATACAGATACATACATATATGTATTTCATAAGGTAAAGAGCAGAATACGCTGTATATTATGAAATATGAATGTCTAAATTGAAACATCTATCAAGTTTAATACATTTTATGAAACAGCGAGGAGGTATTGCGTTGATATATTAAATATCTCATCTTAGATCGCGCGTTCTAATCTAAACGGTTTTTACCTTGGATTTATTTTTAACTGATATCTATACTAATATTATAAAGAGAAAAAAAATGTATTTTTGTGTGTGTGTGTGTGTGTATGTTTGTAATGAATAAAGTCAAAAACTACTGTGCCGATTTCAAAAATTCTTTCACCATTGGAAAGCTACATTATCAGCGAGTAACATAGGCTATATTTTATCCCCGTATTCTTACCGGAACGGGAACAACGCGGGTGAAACCACGTGACGTTTGCTACTAAATAATATTAGTATGGATTCAAAGATTGCTTGAATCACGCTCATATTCTTTTACATAAACGAGAAGATCCGACAGAGAACCAACATTGTCGACATACCTCACAGAATAAGTATGCTGAAGTAGCTATAGAACCGATGAACATTGGGAAAGTCGTATTCTTGAGTAGAGATCGCGAATCGGCCAACGTACTAGGCTTTCACAGAGTTGGACCTGGGTGAGAGTAACCGAGAATCGAGATGAGTGGCGTGCAATAAGGGAGGCCTATATCCAGCAGTAGGTATATTGCTGATGCTGATGATAATATAAGGTCCCATCAAAATAGATAGACGAACTTTTAGAAATCATTCAGACCACCAAAATAAGGATACTGGTTAATTAAAAAAATATTATATTATTTTATTATATTAGTCTTGTTTATTCCTTAATGAAAATTTACATAATTTGATGTCAAATACAGTTCGAGAGTTTAAAATAAATTAATTTAAATTACTATAATAAAAATCAACACGAATTAAAATTAATAAATACAAAAATAAGAAAAACATATTAGATACCTACACTAAAAATGTTGCCAACTTATTATCTTAGGTCAAAATTAAATCACTTTTAATTAATGGTTCCAATGTTTGTAAATATGTGAGTACCATTTACCTAAATTTCTTTAGAAAATGAATAAATTTACCTCTGCTGGTGGTACTTTGTTCTTATAAGTAGCATACTCTGGGTGCATCGTCCTCACATATTGTGTACCAAATTTTGTAAAATCATTATTTGAAAAGAGTAACTATGGAGTTTCTTGTCCGTTCTTCTCCATAAGAATCTACCTTTCCGAATGAACAGTAGAGTCACTTTATTAATGTAATATTATTATTTTACTGAACTGTAAACGATGACGTTCAAAAGTGCCGTTTAATGGCCTAATTGAAATAAACGATTTGACTTTAACTTTAATTAGTGTTTTTGATGGGACCTTATATAATGATGACGATACAAAGGTAATAATCATAACGAGACTAACAAGCTTGGTACCTCACGTGAACTTATATTTCGCCATGTGTTTTTGGCATTTCGCTCTACAAAACAATAATAGCACAAGTAATGAAACATCACAAACAACATGTCACAAATATAAGACCAATTATATTTTAACTGAACAGAAACAAGATAATGGGCTTGAAACAAGTTATCTACAAAGTTCCCAATCTCTTGTTGTTATTTTCTTGCTTTTGGGTAAGGGGTTACTCAGGGCTGGTGTTTACGCGAATAAAAGCGATATAAAGAAAGAAAGAAAGAATAATATTTATTTAGCACTTACATGAAACACGCACGGACAATAGAAATAAAAATAAATAAATGTAGGGATGCTAAGAACCAAGTGTGTCTCTCACGGCTGCACTAAAAAGGTTAATTTCAACGATATGTCAGACAGACTGATGCTGTGAAACGATTGATACTCGGTGAGTTGCAATACGTGAATGGAGTACAATACTTCTTTGGAAAGAGATTAGACAATAAGATGACAGTTTGTACTTAGGAAATGGAGGCACAATACCTTACTTCATGCGAGCGAAGCCTAGAGCGACGATACGTATGCAATTTAAGGGGTTTTCTCCAGCTCATCGATTTATGAACACAGAGAGATGCGCGCACGACGCGATCCGAATTCAGAAGGGACACCATCTTGAAGTCTTCTAACGGCGATGGAAGCTTGATTGGTTGAGCTAAATTGTGTAGCCATCCTACTTACAAGCGAACGAAAGTCCATGTTCAGGAGTGGGATAAGAGACAGGATGTTTGCAAATTAACTCAATCTATTAACATAATTGCCAACGTACAAAAAAGGATGAAAATCAACAAAATTGTAAGTGCAGTCAAAATCAACAAAAGTCATCATCTGCCTAGCCTTTTCCCAATTATATTGGGGTCGGTTTCACGTTGAGCCAGTATTTTACGTTGAGCGGCTGCGACCTCCACAACCCATTAACTGGGTAACACGGTACTCCTTGGCAAAACTGGTGTCAGATTATCTGGCTTCTGACTATCCGTAACGACTGCCAAAGATCTACAAATGACAGCCGGGACCAACGGCTTAACGTGCTTTCCGAGGCACGGAGGAGTCTCGGTATGTTAAGATGGTCACCCATCCACAGACCAACCTCGGCAAGCGTTGCTTAACCTTNATTAATTTAAATTACTATAATAAAAATCAACACGAATTAAAATTAATAAATACAAAAATAAGAAAAACATATTAGATACCTACACTAAAAATGTTGCCAACTTATTATCTTAGGTCAAAATTAAATCACTTTTAATTAATGGTTCCAATGTTTGTAAATATGTGAGTACCATTTACCTAAATTTCTTTAGAAAATGAATAAATTTACCTCTGCTGGTGGTACTTTGTTCTTATAAGTAGCATACTCTGGGTGCATCGTCCTCACATATTGTGTACCAAATTTTGTAAAATCATTATTTGAAAAGAGTAACTATGGAGTTTCTTGTCCGTTCTTCTCCATAAGAATCTACCTTTCCGAATGAACAGTAGAGTCACTTTATTAATGTAATATTATTATTTTACTGAACTGTAAACGATGACGTTCAAAAGTGCCGTTTAATGGCCTAATTGAAATAAACGATTTGACTTTAACTTTAATTAGTGTTTTTGATGGGACCTTATATAATGATGACGATACAAAGGTAATAATCATAACGAGACTAACAAGCTTGGTACCTCACGTGAACTTATATTTCGCCATGTGTTTTTGGCATTTCGCTCTACAAAACAATAATAGCACAAGTAATGAAACATCACAAACAACATGTCACAAATATAAGACCAATTATATTTTAACTGAACAGAAACAAGATAATGGGCTTGAAACAAGTTATCTACAAAGTTCCCAATCTCTTGTTGTTATTTTCTTGCTTTTGGGTAAGGGGTTACTCAGGGCTGGTGTTTACGCGAATAAAAGCGATATAAAGAAAGAAAGAAAGAATAATATTTATTTAGCACTTACATGAAACACGCACGGACAATAGAAATAAAAATAAATAAATGTAGGGATGCTAAGAACCAAGTGTGTCTCTCACGGCTGCACTAAAAAGGTTAATTTCAACGATATGTCAGACAGACTGATGCTGTGAAACGATTGATACTCGGTGAGTTGCAATACGTGAATGGAGTACAATACTTCTTTGGAAAGAGATTAGACAATAAGATGACAGTTTGTACTTAGGAAATGGAGGCACAATACCTTACTTCATGCGAGCGAAGCCTAGAGCGACGATACGTATGCAATTTAAGGGGTTTTCTCCAGCTCATCGATTTATGAACACAGAGAGATGCGCGCACGACGCGATCCGAATTCAGAAGGGACACCATCTTGAAGTCTTCTAACGGCGATGGAAGCTTGATTGGTTGAGCTAAATTGTGTAGCCATCCTACTTACAAGCGAACGAAAGTCCATGTTCAGGAGTGGGATAAGAGACAGGATGTTTGCAAATTAACTCAATCTATTAACATAATTGCCAACGTACAAAAAAGGATGAAAATCAACAAAATTGTAAGTGCAGTCAAAATCAACAAAAGTCATCATCTGCCTAGCCTTTTCCCAATTATATTGGGGTCGGTTTCACGTTGAGCCAGTATTTTACGTTGAGCGGCTGCGACCTCCACAACCCATTAACTGGGTAACACGGTACTCCTTGGCAAAACTGGTGTCAGATTATCTGGCTTCTGACTATCCGTAACGACTGCCAAAGATCTACAAATGACAGCCGGGACCAACGGCTTAACGTGCTTTCCGAGGCACGGAGGAGTCTCGGTATGTTAAGATGGTCACCCATCCACAGACCAACCTCGGCAAGCGTTGCTTAACCTTAAAGATCGACCCATGCGGCTGTTATTATTTAGCCACGAGCTTCAAAATCAACAAAAGTGTTTAACTAAATTAGGATATCTCATTAAATGAGCACTGGTTATGGTTTCTATCACTAAAAATATATTTTTAAATGGTTTGTCTGATACAAATATCTTATTTGATTTATGGGAGCTTTTTTATTAAAAAAACCAATGAAAAAATATCCGTATCTTACCTAGTATAAAATGGCTTTTCAAATTTGTTACAGTAAGTACTCAATGTTGCAAAATGAGATATTAAATCATTCGAAAAATTCAAAAAAACCTTATTAAATTTTAATTTCATGTTAACTGGCCATGAAAGCATATTTCTTCGAAAGTATTGAAATGTGAAATGTCTGTGAAAGAAAAAATAAATTATTAAATCGGTACTTTTTCTATAGAATCAACTTTCACCACTTACTTCTTTGGAATATTTTATAAATACTATTTATATTTTCTCATTAGCGTGGGATTTTGTAAGATACCACCACAGCCACAAACAATAAGCACATGTTTTTTTTTTTATCGGTAGGTAAAGAGATCAAAAGACAGAGGTACACTAGGTTCTAGGTATTGCTTGGATATTAGGCTTTCTATCGATAGGCTTTATTTTCTTACGAGTTGCAAATAAATTATGAAATAGCTTCTGTCTGCGACTACGACCGCGTCAAAGTCAGAGATTATCCAAAGGGAACATAATCCAAATCAAAAACCCTACCTAAGTCCTAATCCAGGGCATTGTCTACCCGTGTGCCAAGTTTCATCCTGCTTCTTTCAGCCGTTATGACGTGAAGAGGTGACAAACAGACAAATAAACAGTAACTTTCCCATTTAATACTTAATAATAGTATAGATGACGAGGAGAACTGACCCCAAATCTATACTCAATATAATAAAGCTGACGAGTTTGTTTGTTTGAACGCACTAATCTCTGGAACTCCCGGTCGGAGTTGGAAAATTATGTTTGTATATGATAGCCACATTCATGAGGAAGGCTATTATAGACTATACGGGAACAGGAAAAACGGTAAAATAGGATATGCGCGTACGCCGTCGCGGGCAAAAAATAAGGCTAGGCAAAGAGAGTTTTACAAAATATTAAGAATTGAAACTCTAAATAAAGCTTGGCTACTTTCAGAATTATAAATTATTTGCAAACATAATTTAATCTTGCAGTTGAAAAAAATAATAAGTTGCTGGTTGGAATTCATATTGCTCAACATAATTTATATTGCAGAGAATCATTTGATTAAAATCGAAACATAAATAAAAGCGGTTAATAAAACCACATTTTTCATTAATTTCAAAATAATGCTCGGAGGTTCGATTTGTTGGACACCCAGCGTGATTTTAATTTATTTTCGTATTATACCTGCCTGTATCTTAACGAAGCGAATTTTAATCAAACCTTTTGTTGTATATTGTTAATCTTGCATAGATATCTGTGGTCTGCCGTCGTAACTCGTTTATCATAGACACATACTTTTTATTTTATTGTGATGTGACGAGCACAATCTATACCTAGTTCTCGTCTGATGGAAAGCGATGGGTTAGGTCTACGGTGGGACGCATTAGTCCATAATATAACCATTCACTTTTGCTTTGAACGAAATCAATAAAAAAATAACGTTTTTGTGTGTGCGTGTAATGTTCTTAGAGAATATATACAGAGAGAATTAAAACATGGAAAATAATTTTGAAATATTTCACTGATGATAACACAATGTTAGGCTAGAGGATGGAAACGAAACACGTCAAACTATTACTGGACACACTGAGGTTCACCACGCATTTATCTTGGGTCGAAAATAGAATGTTTGCCATACTAACATTATAAATGTGAAAGTAACCCAGTTTGTTTATCAGTTTGTAACCAATTCACGTCTTAACGGCTGAACGAATTTTAATGAAACTTGACGTAGGACGTTAGAACAGGCCATACGATACTTTTGATCCCAGGAGTATGTTCCCTTGGGATAATTTTCGCCGCTCGCAGAAGCGGAAGGTTTCAAGTTGTATAACATTAATAAATGTAATACAACTTAAAACCTTCCTAGGCATATTCTTATAGCAAAAAATACTTAGAAACTTTTTACTTAAATATCACTTAGAAACTCGTCGATATCGGCAAGCGTCAATGTCGTTATCATTTTGGTAGGTAGACACTTATAAATGCGAGAGACCTCGGTCATTAATCACTTTACCGGCCGATAGAAAAGTGACGCAGGAAAATGAGATACTTTTCTAGGTACAGCTGGAAATATAACTGCGGGAAACTTTACAAGTACATATTTTTATAAGGTCAACATGTGTTACTATATAGAAGAAAGTATTATTAGTTGAGGAATTTGAAAACATGTTTAAATGATAGAGAAATCGTTCTACGTAATACGAGTTTATGCGTAAAACAATTTCTATAAAACAAGGTTGTCACATTGTGGTGCCACGCCTGTCTGCCGAAGCCTTCAATGTTTATACTTTAACACAATTATCTATTGTCTCCCCGAGTTGATTACGTATGGTGGGGTTTGGACTATATGAGCCTTCTATATTCCTACTCCAATAAAAAAGCAGGCATTAATTCTGGTTGCGGAATTTGTTCGACGGAGTCACCGCGGCCCTGGAACGCAAAGGGCTTTAGAAGGAACACGGATGGGTTTTAGTCAGTAAGAGTCTGACACGCCCTTCCGCTCCACCCAGAGCGGAAGAAGTCATTTGATGATTTCCCATCCTTAAAAAAAAGCATTAATTCTAGTGGATATATATGACTGTTACCATAAATAGTTTGTTTAAAACTAACTGCAACTAAGATTTATGTATACCTACGTTACACAGTAATATTTCGTTTGCCCTCATTTCAGCATGAAACAGAAAAGTCGAGATTAGTTACGCGACGAGGCGACGGGCTTTAAACTCATTATTATTTAATGGATTACGTTTCGTTACCTTATGTCAATTCGATACTGTCTATAAAATGATTACGTAATATTAGCGAAGAATGATTTGCCATTTTGTCTTTGCTCGTACCTAAATAAATTTGGTTTATTATAAGAATCACGAAGAATTACGGCCAATTATTTTGATTCATTGAATCAATATGAAATATTCTTCCTTAACAGTGGAATAAGAGGAGGCATATTATTCGGAATCACCTGTCCGTTAACTATGCGAGGTAGGTTATTACGAGCATGGGGCAATATTACCCCGTGACTGTTCATAATAAGGTCATGCTCATGGAACGGTACAACCGCAATGAATACTTTCAATATTTTAATTGGTTGCATACATTCGCCTCATTTACATTTAGGAGCGGCGTAATACATAACTTTCAGTAATAATATGTAACGAGGTCAGGAATATTATTCAGTACCGAAATGCTTGCCGACTCGCGTTTATAAATCACCATCAGCACGACTTAATGTGTTTCTCGGTAGCTAGCTTTCGTAAAACTCGATATAATACCTGAAATGTTCGGGCGACATATTCCCGTGTGTAATATAACTTTGCATAATGTTTAAGCTTGTTTCAAATACGTTCAATAGCGCTGCAATGAATCTGTCTGGCTCAATTATGAAGACACTAGCGTTTGCCCGCGACTTCGTAAGCGCATATCTCGTTTTTCCCGTTCCCGTAGGATTTCCTGAAGTGAAGTGTCCACGAGGTGAGCTGTCAATCCATACAATCAAGATGTCACGTGATCACGGAGTGAGCTGTCATTCCAACTCGATTATATGGATTGACAGCTCACCTCGTGGTCACTTCACCCAAGGTGAAGGCTTAAATATGTTTACAGAATCGACCGGCAGTAGTTTCGGTTGTGCGTTGTCTGTCAGTCATTCCGTCAGTCAGTCATCAGGAACGGGAGAATTTTATATATGTCACCGGAAAATTGCAAACGCCGTAAGATTGTAAAATATCGCGTGAAATTGTAAAAAATCTTTTTAATAAGACACGGATATATTGGAAACTATTGAATTCGGATGGGATTTATTGTATACAAAACGATTTTTTTCATAATGTATCGAGAAATTATAATCTCATAAAGATTTATTTCATTCTTACGTAGTCTGTAATTATCCGGCGACATATATATTGATATTGAGAAGATTCCAGCCTTATCCAATGCGGCTGACTACAAGTATTTTACATGAAGCGACTGCGTATCTGGCGCACAACATAGCTATGTTGTGCGCCCGAGTGGTTGACCTTAGTGATGTTTCGGATATCCGTATCCGTATCCGTTACTTTTCTCGCGGATCTTTTACCTTATTAATTTTCAATTGATAGGATGAAATGTTATATATAGGTGATTAGTTAGAATTAAAAAACGATTAAATTCCAATCAGAGTAGTTTTTAATTCTTAAAATCAAATAACTTTAAATTGCAAACATTTATCGTTGCGGCGGGCGTGACGTCAAGTATCGTTTCAAGGTCTCGCGCGCCGACACCAATTGAGTAAGAAAATATCAGCGAATCTTGACACCAAATATCCGTATTCGGATCCGTATCCGCGGATATACATTTATAACGATCCGGTACATCACTAGTTGACATACACCCGCAACGACTGTCAGAGATGTACTACTGACAGCCTTTCTCGGTTTGTAATAAGATGGTCGCGAATCAACGGACAGACCACAGCCACTCGGCTCCTTTAAGGCCACGTTTCCACCAAAGATGAGCCTCGCTCAGCGCTAAGTAAATGAAGCGATTATATTGACAAATATATCTCTCGCTACGCATCCTCGCACATCTCTGGTGAAAACGTACCCTTAAATCGATCCGTACTGACAAAACCTGAAGTGTTCGATACTTATGTTGTTTTATATAAACTCAAATAGCGTTTCAACAATGCCTTATACCATGTTATAATAGAAGTAGTCATGAATATAAATTATAGGGCCGTAATTTGTGTACATGGAAAGTCCCCACTTGTACTATGTAATTCAAGTTATAAGCTTGTTATCATAAATATCTCCACTTTATAACATGCACTCTAACTTTTATGACGCTGTCCCTATCTGGTAAGTGCATATCGTAAATTCAAATAAAATTGTAAGTCAGAAATGTTCGTCCATTCAGCAGATCACATTGACATTTTGTCATTGAAGAAAAATCAACCTGTATCTATGTGGGATCTATCAAGTTTGGCTTGCCCTGTCCATATTGCATACAATGAAAGGAGAGTGTCATTGATAAATCATCATCCTATAAAAAAAAGCCTGCATCTACTTCGTTCGCCCTTTTGGTTCATTGATGACGTAAGGGCCAATCCCAAAATCACAAATGCTTTTAAAGAACAGGTTCCGATTTCTGATTGGACTAATGTGTCCATTAAGTGGAGGTTCTTTTAGTCGTCCGAATTTGGTCGGAATACTGGCCATTAACAAATACCTACTTACAAACGTTTTATAAACAAAGCCGAAAGGATTTCTGAACAGTGTTTTGAATTTCAATTAACTAAACCATTAGTAAAGTCGGATTAAGTTCTGACGTAATTACTTATAAGTTTTTGTTATAGCTCGAAGCATCGTAAATGAAGATAGCAATTACCGGCGTTTACAATATTCACAGACCGCGATGCAGCGAATTATTCCGAGAATAATAATCATGAGCTCCAATGTTATTAAACAACACGGCGGTAAATCCACAGGTAAAAGTTTGTTTGAACAGAATACTAAATCAAGGGCTCGAAGAGGATTTAATAAATTAGCGTAGTTTAACTCAGCATGGCAATACTCAAGAGACGTATATTGCACTAGCTTTTGCCCGCGTATCCCGTTTTTAGAGTTCCGTAGTCAACAATATTATAGTTTCGGCATGTCCGTCTGTTTGTCTGTCTGTCCACGGTTTAGCTCAGAGACGCTTAGCACTAGAAAGTTGGAATTTGGTATGGGTATACATACCTATTAATCACGCTGACAAAGGATTAAAATAAGATCTTGAGAAAAAAATATTTTTAGGGTCCTCCTCCAACCTACACGTAAACTGTGGGGTGATCTAAATTTTTTTTTTAGGGTATACCCCCCTAAAAAACGTACACGTACATAAAGTGGCGATGTTTTTTTATCGTCTATCCCATGGTGTGGGGTGTCGTTGGATAGGTCGTTCCAAATATTGTGGGCGTGCGAAAACCTTTTATCCATCCAAGGATCCATTTGCGAAATATTAAGCTTTAAAGTGCTAATTTTTGTTAAAGTCAAGTGTGACCCCCCCCCCCCCCCTGCCAGCTAAACGGTTATTTTTGGAGACGTGAAAAAATTCATAGTAGTAGCA
>NDFZ01005242.1:0-15339 GCA_002192655.3 Mamestra configurata
GCTCAATTCCTGTCTGAAAATAGTGACGTATTTGAGTTAAAAGGTGAACCGACGACTTTCGCAAAACATGTCATTAAGACCGGCGATCACGCTCCTATCGCAGTTCCTCCGTATAGGCTCACGCCTGCAAAAAAGAGATTATGCAGGCGGAAATAGAAGAGAAGTTTTGGCAATCGACTTGTTTTGCCCGCTCCCTCCTTGAGAGAAGGGGGAGAAGTACATTTAGTGCTAGTAGAAGATACAGCTACTCGGTGGGTCGAGCTTTTTGCTCTTGTAGACGCCACCTCAGTATTCTGTGCTCGTACATTGATAGAGGAGTACTTCCTAAGATATGGCTTACCTCGCCGCATTATATCCGACAATGGCGTACAGTTTGTGTCCTCTGTCATGCAACAATGTACATATATATTGGGAATTAAACAGGATTTGTTACCTTTATATCACCCNTCCTGAGGCAAAGCCGGCCGAGCGTAAAAATAGAGATCTTAAGGTGCAGCTAGCCCAGTTGGTGGTCACACGTCACACAGCATTCGTCGTGGCCTAGCCACTTACCTTCTGTTCGGTTCGCAATGAACTCGGCATTATTCCAAACAACCGGTGTTTCTCCGGCTTTTCTCACCTTAGCAAGAGAGCTCCGTTCACCCGTCGACGCTCATTTTGATATCAGGGCCGTCCTGGAAAAAGATAATTTTGTTCCCCAAATCACGCCCTACCTTAAGAGGTTCTTAGATTCATTAGTTTCTATTAAGGATAAAGTAGAGAAGGAACAAGACAGACGTAAAGATTACGCAGATAAGGGTCGTAAACCCGAAGAATTTGATCTTAGGCCGGTTCCACGCGTCCCAACTTAAAGTTATACCAAAACGTAATCGAGGCCGCCCTCGTCATATTCAGCCTGTTTCTGCCGTCAATGAGCGTTCCTGAGCGAGGACGCCTTCATGAACCCGAGGGGGAGTGTATAGCGGATGTATCCAAACGTCTCCCTGGTCGCACAGGTCGAGGTAAGGCATCTGAACGATACTCGCCGTGATGTGTGTGTATCCAAACGCACTTTCGTTCACGCGCCTCGCGCCGACCAATAATAGCCGAGCCGGCGCGAATACTAGCCACTGATTTGTCTATTAGTTTGTTAGGTTGACAAATTGTAATCGTCGTCATACGATAAATATGGCGGCATTGTAATTCTGATTCTCGTGTCGTAATGTTGTGATTAGTTTGATTAAAGTTTATGCCAATAGCAAAGCCCTTTTTTACTAAAGCTGACTCACCCCGACTACAGTATCCATAAAATATGAATTTCTTTGCTAGTTTTCTTGCAATCGGTTTGTCGTTCACATAGTGTTACCGTAAACCTGGCATAAATCACATGCATGCACACTACAAACAAAGGACATGCACACGTACTTAAAAACCAGTGGCGTAGCTAGTCTCAAAGGGGCCCAGTATCAAACATTTTTGGGGGGCCTACTAGCTCAGAACTGTCTTGGCAGGCCACGAAGGACATGACGCGACTAATGTATAGCTTTGCGTCCACTTACAACCCGGGGGCCCCGTATCTTTGATACGGCTGATACGGCGGTAGCTACGCCCCTGTTAAAAACACTTATTAATTAAAAATAAATTTACAGAGCAAAACATATAGCTTACTAGATGAATATCAAGAAATTGTCACTGGAAAAAACTCACGACAGAGATGAATCCTGCGAGGAATGAGATGTACAACTGACCGCAATGTGTGTACAATTTTATTGTACATGTTGATTTAGTTAGAGAATATTGTCATATGAGCATAACTGGCCGTTGAAGGTCAGTTCACTACTAGACTGCTAAGAGGCAAGCTGCCTAGAGTGGGGCGATGAGCGGGAAATAAATCTGTAGAGCCAGCGCAATTATATCTAAATTTAAGTTAACTCATAGTAAACAAGTAAAGGTTTGTGTTTTTAAAAGGTAAGTACTAAGATTTTAGTTAATAACTAGCCCGCGACTTCGTATGCGCATAGATATCCCATTAACACTACACTACCTACACTCCCCAAGGAACCTACCTACAGCCAAATTTCGAGTTGTCTGTCAGTCACTCCATCAGTCAGTAACGAAAGAATTTTATGTATTTAGGATATCGCAGAGCTCCAACTTCGTAGGCGCATATCCCGTTTTTCGTTCCCGTATAACCTTCCTCATGAATGTGGCTATCATATACAAAAATAAATTTCCAAATCCGACTGGTAGTTCGAATCCAGGGGGCTACTCTCTAAGCCCGAAGTCCGAAGTTTCGGGCTTAGTTGTATTCTAGTTAGTATTATTATTGTGACAAATTGTCAAACCCGCGTTAGCGTTAGCGCGTCTAGCTGTGCTTGGTTGAATGAGTTTTCAACAGCCAATTGCGCCACTTGACTTGCTTCGGGCTGATATTTGATTTCCAGAAACCGGGGGTGAGTGTCATACTTACATTCCAAAAAAATGCAAGTCTTCTTTGAGCTAGGCTTCATGAGCCATGCCGCGGCAAATAATAAAAATATAAAGAGGTATTTGTTTGTATGAGGTAACCTCTGAAATGATTGATCAAATGAAAAATTCCACAACTTCTTTGAAGCTACTCTACTTATTCGCATGTTGCGACATTAAAACAAAAAATTAAAAAAAAAACAAAAATTTCTAGCTTCTTTTACGCCGAAGTAAAAAGTAATACTTACTTACCTATTGGAATTCATAAAAATTAAATGATCAACTTTTGGAACAACAAACTGACAAAGTTCAAATTCCAATGCAACCCATACTTCTTTTAGGGTATTTTTAACCCCCGAAGCAAAAACGACGGGGTGTTATAAGTTTGACTTGTCTGTGTGTGTCTGTCTGTGACATCGTAGCTCTCGAACGGATGTACCGATTTTAATTTTGTTTTTTAATACAAGTTGTAAATTGGCCGTCGGCCCAAGCTAGCACGTATGTACATGATTCAAAGTATATAGGATTATAGGTATTAACACTACTTACTCTATCCCATACAATTACTAAAAATAAGTAAGATCTGACTGCTCTGGGATCTTAATCCATTAATATTATTATTGTGCCAAGTTCTACAGAGTTTGAACTTTGGTGCCATTCTACAATGTATCACAAAAATAACAAAATTCACAGGAAAAAAAAACAGATTTCATTTTTCATTATTTATTACAATTTCTTATTTTTCTGCCATGCCGCGTTTACAACTTCTCCGAGAATCTTGGAACCGGGAACGAGGATCTTCTTGATTGAAGGGTGTTGTTCTAATCTAGCGATCCACGCAGCGGTGCGGGGGAATCTGTAAATAAGGAACAAAGTTAATTCATAAATGCAACCGATACTGCAATTAACGTAACCACCTACTATGAAGTATTAAAACGATCATGATTCCACTCTAAGAGAGAGAGACGGAGCTTTATATAGCGAATAGCACTATCCCTTTTACATCATCGGAATTGGATGGCATTAGCACGTCACAGTACCTGGGCCAAAACAATCTAGAAAGAAGAATCTTTTTTTTTTCTTTTTAGTTAAACAAAAAACAGAAAACTGCACCACTACTCTGCCGCGCTTATAATATCAGCCGAAAGACGTCCACTGCTGGACATAAGCCTCCCCCAAGGGGAGGGGGAGTTAGCCATAATCGCCATGCTTGGCAGGCGGGTTGGCGGTCGCAGTGTAGCTGTTGCAATGCACAGAACTACAGAGAACGCTGCTGCCCATTCTCTGGTGAGTCCCTTAGTCACCCCTTGCGACACCCACGGGAAGTAATGGTATAGTGCTATTCTTTAACGTCCGAGTTAAGTTCATATTTGGAAAGAGAGAATTCTCTCTCTACCTATCATGAGCGCGGCAGAACCTTCTACAGGTGAGCCTTGGGTTCGATTTCAGATTTTCAAGCAAAATGATTCAATTTGGTATCTCTCAGTGGCAACTCCGAGTCTGAATAAGTGCCCGGTTAACGAGAAAAGTTGTCAGGAAATACAGATTCGATGTTGTTACATTTATTTCTTTCTTTCACGATGAGTCCGCTCTGATCCAGTCTCTACAATAGAACGAGCGAGCCCAAAAGATGCATGTTCCATCTTGCTTTGAAAGCTGATAGGTTTGCAGAGACCACAGAAACTAGCACAGAGTAACTTCTAATACTCACTTGGCAGGGTTGAGTTTATGAAGGTGCCGCATGGCGAGAGCGGTGGCTCCGACGCTGAGGTCGGCGATGGTGAGGTGGTCGCCGACGATGTAATGGTGACCGGCCAGGTAGGCCTCCACGATGCCGTACGCCTCGTCGATGTCAGCCTTGTGCTTCTCTGTTGGGCCGTCCAGGTCACCGAATAACGCTGGAAGCTGTCGAAAAAAGAAATCTTTAAACTTATTTCAATGTCTACCATTTGACTTTGTCAGGGCATTTTTTTCGAAGCAATAAGTGCGGATTTTGTAAAATCCTGAAGTGTCCTTTACCGTGCTACGTGGTCATATTAGGGCATGATATAATATGATCGTCTCGTTTGGCGAAAAGGCTGATAGGATCATTATGCTTTGCAGCTTTGTTAGTTGTCATAAGAAATTAAAATAATGGAGATTTTTCTTCTAGTGGGACAGCATTAGCTATAATAAACAGTAACCGAAATTGTGGCGCCATCTACACCGTGACATACCAATTACAAAATCGAACCTAACATCACACAAATCCTGCTTCATGCAAGTGCAAGCAGAGAATTTGTTTGAATAGTATATAATGTTACGACTAAAGATCGAAAACGCTCAATGATCGAAAAAACAACTCTCAACGCGTTGTTTCTTCCTACAAACGACCATAACGTGAATTTCGCGTCGTGGCACTAAAGAAAATGGCCACAACGCGTTGTGGAAAAGAAGAAATGCCATGTCGTGTTCTGAGCCCCAACGAATGCAATCAATCACATCACGAAATGGCATTTTTTCATTTCCACAACGCGTTGTGGCCGTTTTCTCAAGTGCCACCACGCAAATTCGCGATGTGATGTGACCGTTTGAAAAAAGTCGCAAGTCGCGTAACATTATCTTCAAATAACAACTCAACAACAACCATATTTGCTAATACTGCCATCATGGCTGAGTTCTGAATTACTGTGAAATTTAATACTGCTGATAATTATAATTGAATGTCACTTGCTTGAGTTCGGGTACTCACCACAATAACTTTGAGCCTGATGAAGAAGACGCCGACGTTGAAGAATATGGCCTGGTCGACGAGCGCGCGAGTGCGCACATCGCTCGGGTACAGCGACTCGCTCTTGTTGCCGCCGTACTTTGATAGTAAGTACTTCATGGTGGCGTGGCTGGAAGGAGCAAAGGAATTTCAATAGGTTATCGTGACATTAAGTCTGGTGACAAAGAGTCACATATTAGCGCTGGTTTTCAGTGGATTGTTTGTTCTACAAAAACCATATCAAAATCGTTTCATCCGTTTAGGAGACTACGATGCGCGATGCCACACTCACGACCACACATACACACGTCAAACTTATTGCAACCTTTTGTTGGTCGGGAGTAACAAACTAGGTACTTCTGGAGTATCGGTATAAAAATCAAATTATTCCAAGCTGTTACCTTTCTGCGATGACGAAGTCCCCATCTTCCAACGTCGGTACTGTGCCCATAGGATTCCGCTGTGGAGAAAAAAATACTTACTATCGTAATATTTTTTCTCTCAGTTTTCTTGCGATCGTATTTGTAGACAACAATATTTATTGAGTAAAAAATGACTTATTCTAGTCTAGACCAATTTTCATGTTATTTTCATTAACGTAAAATGAGATCAAAAGTGACTAGAATTGGCTGAGATCCATGTCCTAATACTTCTGTCTAACATACCTTTAAATGTTGAGGAGTCTTGTGTTCCAGGTTCATGAGGTCCAGCTCTTTGAGCTCAAGTTCAAGCCCGATGATTTCAGCGAGGATGCGCACCGCGTTCGCAGGCGGGCTAGATTCCATCGTGTACAGGAGAGGCGCCATTTTGTTTTCTGGATAGAAGAAAAAAGGAAGAAAACGGTGATTATAGGGTAAAGTAAGTAGCAGCAACCTTCGTAGAATATAATTTTAGGTCACAAAATTAGTCGGTATTTAATTGAGATTTTCCCACTTTTATTGAAATATTATTTCAAGTAGTTACGCGGTAAATTGAGTCGATAAAGGTGAGTCTGCTTCGCAAAAGAATAAAAATTGTAGGCGCAAATATTTTTTAAGGCTTATATGTATTATATCCTGGTTCACTTCATATTTTAGTCTTGACTGGCTCTTGGTTTAAACACTTAAGTATAAAATAATTTAGAATTAATAACTTACCTGTGTGTTCTCAACGAAGTGAATGATAAACACTAGTCAGTGGGTCGGTGTTTTATACAGCTGTAAGCATACACGTAGTACGATGAATACCCAAAAAGTTTCTTATCATCAATGATGATTTTTCAATCGTCATTTCAGTTACGTTTAATCCGAAAGATAGCTTTTGTCTGTCATCACACTCATCACTCATCATAATATTGTTGGTTTTGTGTTCCGATAAAAAAGTACAATTCGGCTTTGTCGCTCTAGATATGGGAAGGATCAGATTGCTACGGCCAGTCGCGCCGGTATTTTCTTCATGGCTCGCGCACAAGTGTCTTCTCCCCTTGGGTAGCTTGACCCTCATACGTTTAGGGTCTTCCAGAAGTGTGTTCTGATAGGCTACGTCATCAGGTTGCTCCCTCTTAGCCGCCCCTTAAGCCGCTTCGTCCGTGTAAGGTAAAGAGGTGAAGTGTTTTCGACTAAGCACGCCTCATGTGAGACCAACCTGCTTCTCCTTTTCATAAGTCGCGGTCGGTCTGTGTTGTCACAGTTTCGGTTGTCGGCCCCAGTGTGTTTTGACGCGTGTGTAGGCATTTCGCATTGAGTTTCCCCCTCGTGTATTTGCCTTAGGTCGTGTGTTTCCGCTTCCGACCGCTTTTCGCGCTGGGTACTCCCTTCGCAGACTCACGGCTGGTCGCGTACCTACTCTCCCTAAAGCGACCTTTTGGTTCACCACAGGTTGTTTGTTTCCGCGTCCGGCTGGTCGCGTACTCCATCAACATCAGCGCGTGTAGCAGCCAGGTTTGTGTCAGTCTGCGCGTGTAGCAGCCACATTAGTGTCAGTCGGCGCATGTAGCAGCCACATTAGTGTCAGTCAGCGCATGTAGCAGCCGGATCAGTGAGAGTCGGCGCGTCTATCGCAGCCAGAATCGTGGTCGCTACATTATCAGCTGGGCGATCAGTTAGGCACCAGTAGGCAGTAAGGTGCCTCCCAGATTATGAGCTGACGGATGGATCGGCATGGGATTTCCTAGCTTGGCCGGGATCCATCTGAAAAATTTTGTTTCTATTTTGCTTCATTACGGTGGGGTGGGCTTTTGTTGAAATTGAGGTTGAGGTTGTGGCTCTGGACTGATGGGATATAGGGAAAAAGAACGTGTGGAGTTTGGATATGGGGTCATAGAAAAAGGAGAACTGGGTTTCCCTAGGCCTGGGATTTGGCGTTCCGGAAACTTATCTTGTCCGGAGTCACTTACGGCACACTCTGGTCGCGGGATCGACCACAAGCGGTCGGTCTCGCAGCCGGAGCTAGGTTATGGGCTATCCGCAATCTGCCTACCCATTCGGTTGCACGCACAGAAATATAAAAAAAGTATTATATCTATGGTGTGTGCCGCCCCGCTAAAGTGGTAGGTACGTATTCCAACGTATCGGAGCGACACAACCGGCCTCGAGACAAAACGTGCAGTTATGAAAAACTTTCCTTATGTATATGTTATTAAAACAAGGCATTCGCGTTCATCACTAACATGTATTCAAGTATTATTGAAAATACCTATCAATACAGCTCTCTAAAGAGACAAGACTTACCTAATAATCACATTTGTGCTGCTGCAGATTCTATTTATAAAAATCATTCGTTTACTGTCACACACCGTTTAAATCACTGAGTCCATTAGCATGAAATTTTGCACAAGGATTCTTAACCACGAAGGTAAGCACTGAGGAAAGATTTATGAAAATTCAGATCCCTAAAGTGGCTAATCAAGTTTACATGGCGGTAGTGTGTAGTTTGTGTATGTTGCACAAATTCGTCGTATTTTTTGTCACAAATTTGTGACGTTTGGCGTACAGGGCACACGCTTGCTTGTCACGACAATGGCGTTCAAATGGTTAATTAATAAAATCTTATTAAACCATACAACCGTTTATGTTTATCATGTTACGTGAAACGATGCCAAAAAAACGCCAGTCACTTGATTCAAAATAATAGTAGATACAATGTACTGTCTGTTTTGTAATGTAACAGATAACGGATGATTTACATGAAAAGTAAGAAATAGGTAGGTACAATTATTTAGGTACCTATAGGCTAGTCAAATCATTATCCTATGGCCTCCCGTCGTGTCGGGCACATTTACTTTGCTACGATACGCGAGTTGAATCAGAAGGACTCATTCCCAGGCGCTACATAATTCTATTCCCGGCGGCTCCAAATTAAAAAAGCAATACAATAATAATAAATAAAATATTTCCCATGATCTCCAAAAATGTTTAAGTACAAATCACTCAAAAAATATATTTACAATTAAATTAATTTATGATTCAACCAAACCAACAAACAAATTACCGAAGTAATGCGACAATTTCGTACCTCCCCTCCTCACCCCCGTGCCCTACTATCGCGCTGTCCATCTACAATAGCAAAATAGCATAGTCGACCTTGCGCCCTTGCTATAATTTGATGCGTAAGAACCAAGATGGCGCTGTTGGTGGAACTTTCACATCCAGACAATTTTCATTCGTAATTAATAAATAAATTCGTTCCAGTGAAAGAAACATTACCTACGCTACGACCCTTAGGAGCCTAGCAAAAAGAAAAATCCGAAAAAGGCGGGTGAACCCGCGGGGCATAGCTAGTTTTTAATAGAAAAATGAATGAGATTTTTGAACTTGTGAAAAATGTAGTTACTATGAAATAGCTATTTACTATGGCATTTGCCAAATTTTTGGATTAGTTACACACATTTTTGTGGCGTTAGCGTCCAGGTTAGGCTTTCGTTTGTCACATTTATGCGCCAATGGCGTTGTAAAGGGAGCAGACTCATAATTATATTAGTGCCTATATTTGGACTTTGGGGTCAAAAGTGAATTGGTTACTTCTAGGAAAGCATACTCCATCGTCATACCACATCATCGTTTTCCATGAGGTGAGTTTGCGGTCAAATAAGAGCCTTATATCCATTATATTATAAAAACTTCCTAAACTAGACTCATACATTTTTTTAAAATTGATATTGACATTTTTGTATGCTCCAAATCAAAATTGAAATGGAATGTTATGAAACTTGTTATCTATAAATAATGCTATGAAATGAATGTAATCCTATTTTGTACAATTATAATGTTTTTTTTTGTTGTTTTGTTACTTAGTTATTTATTTATTAGTCATTTATTTTGAAAGATGTAATAATTTTTATATGTACTGTATGTTTAATGCTTTTTGGTGGCACTCATTACCAAATATTTGTTTTTTTAATATGCGGATAATGTAGTGGGCTGCAATATTGTTATCTACCTTAAAATTTTTGTTATGTTAAAATTTATATTGTGGCTGTTTATTGTCCCTAAATAAATATAAAATAAAACATAATTTTACCCCTTTATGATATTCTCAATCTTATTAAATTCTACCCTCTGCACGTGTAAACGGGCACGCCCTTTATGTCTGGAGGCTCATTTAATTTGATTTAATATTGTTTTTATGCTCGAGTTTGTCTGATTATGCTGGCATAATGGAGTGTGCTAGCTTACAAGTAGCGAATTATTCAGTTTTAGGTTTTTACGTGTTACCGTTGTTGTATTGTTTTCTTTGTAAGAATACTTTGCATACCTTTGTGTAAATGCTAGTTCTAGTTCTCTAACTCAACAGACAGATGTGTTGTTGGGGAGTTTGTTGCGCCATTTCTTCTTTCCAGCTAAACACTAAGAAGTGGTGACGGGCGGGCGTTTTGGGGGACTGTCTTTATGTAGAACTTAGACGTTCAAAAACTGCTGGCACTCAGCCTAATTTGAATAAATGACTTGACTTTTTTGACTTCAATTTAGAGGTACAAAAATAAATAGAAAAACTAACATGTCTTCAATATTTATTATTGGTTATTCTTTTTCCAGTGGTACTGCATAGCCACGTTAAATTTAGCGATGCCGGGCGTCGCGATGCTCTTGAAGAAGGGCAGCTCCTGCATCACAGCCTGCCATTTGGCGGTCAGGGGGAACCTGGGAAGACAAATCAAGTTCTAATGAAAGAATACAAAATACTTAAAACTAAAATTCCTTTACGATAGTGTTACGAACTTGGGGTTCGTGACAATAAAAACAGCCAAAGTCAAAGTCAAAACGTTTATTTCAATTAGGCCATTAAACGACACTTTTGAACGTCATCGTTTTCAGTTCAGTAAAATAATACTATTACATTAATAAAGTGACTCTACTGCCGATTAAATAACCAAAATTACACTTTAATTTAAAAACACTAATTACAACTTAAACTCACTAATTATAAAACACAACTTCACTACCGAATACTTTACTCGCACTTGAAGATCGCTTTCGAAGTTTTCGGTATTATTTAAGGATTAGATATCATCAAATGACTTCTTCCGCTCTGCGTGGAGCGGAAGGGCGTGTCAAACTCTTGCTGACTAAAACCCATCAAACCCATCCGTGTTCTTCCTAAAGCTCTTTGCGTTCCAGGGTTGCAGTGACTCTTTCGAACGAATTCCGCAACCCTGGCAGAAAGTTAGACCCTACGAGAAGATGTTCGCTTGGTGGTAAGTAAATAGTTCATGGGTGGGGGAGAAGTGTCCTGTCACAGTTTGCAGCGGGCGTCAGCTGGGTTTCCTGACAGCGAGACTAACGATTTGAGGAAGCTGTGTCCTGTGTCTGCTATGCAATCTAACGGGTAACTAGTCTAACCACAGTGTCTGTTTCAACTTTCGGGCTTCCTAGTAAGTACCCGAAACGCCTGTCAAAGATCTAAAAATGACAGTCGAGGATAACTTCCTAACATTACTATTGTAATGCGTTTTCAGAGGCCGCATGTGTCTCATACCGAAACCGTGCCGTAATGAATGGTCACTCATCCAGCGACCGACCTCGGTAACCTAAGCTGCGGTTACCGAGGTCGGTTGCTTGCCGACCTTATCAATTCACCCTTTATTTTTTGGATGGGAAATAATCAAATGACTCCTGCCGCTCTAGGCGGAGCGGGAGTTAGTGTCAGACTCTTATTTACTAAAACCCATGTGTTTTTTCAAATGCCCTTTGCTTTCCAGGGCCGCGGTGACTGTTTCGATCAAGCCCGGTTAAGCAGTCTACAACCTCAACTGCGAGACACCACTCTGGAAAAAGGTAACTATTTCGAACAATTCCGCAACCCCGGCAGATCCAGCAACCCTTGCTGTTATTATGTAGCCAATGGATGATGAATGTCCTTACTTATCTTTGTTCAGGTGTAGTATCACCTCGGCGGCGGCGAGCGTGGTGGCGACGGAGAGGTCGGCGATGGTCAGCTGCTCGGCCGCCACGTACTTGTGACGAGATAAGTACGCCTCTAGCATGCCGTACGCCTCTTCTAAGTCCTGGAGCTGCCTCTCTGTGGCAGATTTAATACCCTCCATTATGGTCGGCAACTGGAAATAAGTAGTTTTGATTCATACAATGATTTTAAGCCACTCAAGTGCTGTTTAAAATAAGGCTACAATTTAAATGCGTACCAAGTAAAATATGTTAACTTCAAATAAAATAAACCCACTCTATACCGAGGTGCCTAAAGAACAACGTTTTAAGTTCCAAAATAATTATACACTTATCAGAATAATTGTACCTGTTGTATTTATAGGTATTCTTTTTGCCTACCAAAATGGATAAATGCTCACCAAATCTTGTTTCCCTGAAATACAATGTTACTTCTGTTACTAGGAGAACTTGGATACAAGAGCGAGCTAAGCGAGCTCGGGACTTGGGGCACCCCGACTCGGACAGGTTAGGTTAGAAGGGGATGGCGGTCTAGTGAACGAGCGAAGCGAGCGAATCAGACCCCGTTATCCCCTTTGCAGTTGCTTTTTTTTAAACCATTGAGCCCCGCGAAGGGCTCCGACTTCGCCTTTTGTTGCGCATTTATCCATTCTGGCAGGTATTTCGAATTTGTTGATAGTAAAATAGCTATTTTTCTGGTAGGCGTTTAAACACAAGCCTTAAAATAATGTTACAATGGGAATGCCATATTTATAAAAGAAGTTTGTAGTATGAAGTCACTTAAATAATTTTTTTTATTATTTTTTTTCTCATTTTCAGAGGGCCAAAGCTATTTGAAGCAATATTTTGTGGATTGGCGTGCCCATACATTATTGCTGGCACCACACTTGGCTCCTTGCGGGAATATTCGCTTTATTACATAAATCTTATCGTGAGTTTGTTTGTTACGTTAGAATCTAGTAAACAATATTTGTAGCATAAAAGTTACATCAACACAAGCGACAGCATATAGTATATGATTTCAAGGTCATAGGTCTGTGTAACTTACAGCAACAACTTTAATCCTGACGAACAGAATGCCGGTATCAAAGAACAAGACCTGGTGGACGGTGGCGCGCGTGCGCACGTCGCTCGGGTACAGCGCCTCGCCCTTCTCGCCGCCGTACTTAGACAGCAGGTAGATCATTATGGCGTGGCTGGAAATAGAAAAAGAGAGCAATAAACACTTACATCCTGTACATTAAGGAGCGGACCTAACGCTAATCCGTAGAAGTACTAAAGCATCCTAGTACTTCTGGGGATTTCCTCATGTCTTATTCGATCAAGGTCAGTTTGATCCAAACATATCCGGGCCGTGGTCCGTCCGGAGCTCAAAAAAAATATCGGTGCATACAATTTATTTGAACTCATTCATACCATGGATGGTGTGAATGAGTTCAAATAAATTAAATTAATTCCGGGCCGTGTCGGATGTGTCAAACCATGTCGTGACGGACCACAGCCCGGAAACATCCCAGTCACGGCCCTAATATGTGTGGGCCAACCTTTAACATCCCGGTCACGGCCCTAATATGTGTGGACCAACCTTTATTGTCTTAGATTCATTATTTACCTGTCAGATAGAATGAAGTCGTCGTCCACAAGGACAGGTATCGTTCCCAGCGGATTCAACTGAAAATTAGAAAGTAAAGATTGAGCATCAGCTATGGAATAATGTCAATTATTTGTGCGTTCGAAACAATTTTTGTCGCCAGAGCCGATAGGTTTCAAAAGTAGTTGCGGAATTTATTCGAAAGAGTCACCGCGGCCCTGGAACGCAAAGGGCTTTAGAAGGAACACGGATGGGTTTTAGTCAGTAAGAGTCTGACACGCCCTTCCGCTCCACCCAGAGCTGAAGAAGTCATTTGATGATTTCCCATCCATGAAAAAGCGGTTTGAGCAGTAGGATTACCCAATACCCACTCGTCTTTTGCTACCACTCTAGTTAGGAATATAGAGTAGGTCTGAAAAAGCCTGAGTATCATTTATCCTTAGCGGTTAAAGCAATTTGTAATATCAGCTAATCTATAAGGTTTATACTATCACTTTGTTTAGTTTTCCACTACATAGTAACCGTCCATGTAACATCCTTACTTAATATATTACATTGATTGACTGGAAGAATTTTATATATGTCACCGGAAAAGTGTGCAGACTCCGGAAGATTGTAATAAATCTTGATTAGATATAATTTCTCGATATATTATATTATGACAAAATTGTTTTGTATACAATAAATCCTATACAAATTCAACAGTTTCCAATATATCCGTGTTTTATTCAGAAACAATAGTTCACAATTTCACGCGATATTTTACAATCTACGGCGTTTGCCATTTTCCGGTGATATATGTCACCGGAAAATGGCAAACGCCGTAAGATATTGATTGCAATAAAACTCTTCCGTTACTGACTGACTGACAGACAACGCTCAGTCGAAACTACTGGTCGTAGAAAGATGAAATTTGGCATGTAGGTTCCTTGGGGAGACTAGGGAAGCATTAAGGCTAAGTTCAGATGAACGCGCGACGTCGCGCGGTTGGCTCGGCGCGCGGTTTAAGATTGTAACAAATCAATGTTGTTGTGTACATGACCGCGCGTCACCGCGCGTGCCCGCGCGCACCGCCATGCACCGCGCGCAAGATGTTGACCCGCGCGCCACCGCGCGGTTTAAGATCTACACTCCTATATCGACCTGTTCAGTTGACCCGCGCGGTTTGAGGCGGACGGACGCAAGGAGCGACGAAAAAAATGGAGGACGACATATCAATGGATTTACTAATAGACGAAATTGAAAAAAGAGATGCGATTTGGAATCTTAACTCGAAGGACTATTCAAATAGAACAATAAAAAGAAGGTCTTGGGAAGAATTTGTGTTAATTTTCTGTGACCATGGTGACTCAGAAGAAAGAAAAAAAAGCAAATTGCCTCCTCCACGTCCATTCTCACTGAATGTTCACGCTAGACTGTCGCGCGCAAACCGCCACCATCTGAACAGGTGAATCGCGCGGCAGCGCGCGTCGTCGCGCGTTCATCTGAACTTAGCCTAAGAGAGGATCGAAAAACAATGTAAATGCAAAAATGTGTTTGTTTTTAACACGTTCACGCTTGAATAGCCGAATCAATTTTGATGAATAATAAAGTACAGAGAGAGATGGGACCTTGGAGACCATTATAAGCTATTTTAACGCAAGCAAAGCCGTGTGTAAAAGCAAGTTTATTATATATGAATACCTATTTTTTTTTTTACTTCTTCCGCTCTGGGTGGAGCGGAAGGGCGTGTCAGACTCTTACTGACTAAAACCCATCCGTGTTCCTTCTTAAGCCCTTTGCGTTCCAGGGCCGCGGTGACTCTTTCGAACAAATTCCGCAACCCTGGCAGGCTCTGGCCCTAGCGGGCCCCGTCTTCTCTGCTGACATCTCCTTGAGGCGCGCGTGGAACACAACACGCCATCGACCCGGGCCTGGTGGTGATCGGACAGCGAGCCACCCAACGCTCGCCGTCCGCAGGCCCGCGCCTACGGTGGCCGGGGATCGCCCTGCGACTCCCGACGCCCGGGGCGTCTTCTCCTGTAAAAACCTTTTTATGAATACCTGCAAATAGCCTGGAGACTTGTGCTCCATCTGGCTTATATCAGGGTCTTTGAAGTCGAGCTTCAGCCCGATGATGTCGGCAACCATCCGCACGGCGCACGCGGGCGGGCTTGCGTCCAGCTTGTACAGCAGTG
>NDFZ01005242.1:15355-41290 GCA_002192655.3 Mamestra configurata
CCATCCTGGGTCCTGGAACAGCACGCGTTAACACGTAATAATACAAAGTGTCATTGTAATAAATAATGTAAATTATTAATGAGCTATTTAATGTAATTGGTGGAATCACTGATTACGATGTACAAGTTTACCTAGTTTCCGAATCAGGGGTTGAATTTTATAGCGTCGTACTTCACTCCAGTGTCCATTTTACAACAAATTTTACTAAAAAAAAATACTGAAAGCCCGGGAATGGGCTATTGAACTTTTTATTCTGAAGAAGATTGGCTACTAGAACAACCATACATTTCCGTTCACATATAAGTAATCTGTCAAAATGCATTGGATAGCTGGTTATAACTTAGTATAGACCACGAGAAATATGAAAAGGACTTGGTTTGGAATAGGCAACAATAGAGCAAAATAATGAGCATTCATTCATTGCAGAAAGTTTTTGTCAACATAGTGTAATACTTAGTATACCTAGGCTATTTTAAAATTTCAAAATAAGACGCAATTTGATTCTCACTGTCAACGGACCTAAAGCACTTACACCAACCAACATAGCAGTAAATCAAAACAAATCACGAATAAAAATAAGATTACTAACGGACAGACGAGGTCGTCGAACGTTTTATAACACTCAACAATGTGGGAATCATATCAAAAAGCGTAAAAAGCGGAAATTGTGCAAAAAGTCACAAAGTTATGTAAATAAAATATTCTCACCAACAGTGTTCTATTCAAACAGAACCACACTGAATGATAACATAATCAAACATTGATAACCAACATATTATATCAATGATAAATAAAAGATTATTAATTATAAAATACTGGAACAGAGTTCAATGTCCGACATAACAGTAATAAGTACATTGAATCATAGATTACCTACCTAGCCTTGCTATCTCTTTACGCAATATGAATTATCTATTTATAATTATGTTGCAAAACAATAAAATCCATTATATCCATAATAATAAAGATAAGATCGCCTCCACGAGTGATACTTTAATAATAAATTTACAACGTGTAACAGAATAAATGCAATACTTCTTTAGGGATCATTGTACTCATAATTATGAACAACTTTTACTATGGGACCAACCCCGAAATTGCGAAAAAAAATCGACTCCTTCATACATTTATGTGCGCATAACTCGACAAAATTTACTGAGCAGCTGATTATTATTTCGCAATTTCAGTTTTGATCCCATAGTAAAAGATGTTCATAATGATGAGTACAATGACCCCTTAAGAGGTATTGCGTTTATTCTGTTACACGTTGTATACTTCCGATGCACCCTAGTAGTTACTGGGTGACTTTGTGGACGGGTAAATATTTCTACAGCAACATTAAATTAATTACTCATTTACAATATTGTATTTCACTGGTTTTTAGGGTTCCGAACATCCGTAAAAAACGGAACCCTTATAGGATCACTTGGTTGTCTGTCTTTCCGTCTGTCACAGCCATATTTCTCCGAATCTACTGGACCGATTCTGCTGAAATTTGGTACACAAATGAACTTCTGTGACCCAAACAGGGACGCGTTACGCAAATAAATATATGTTGATGGGGTCCCTTTTCGGTTAAACTAGAAAAAATCAAAATAAAGTTATTTAAACTGTACGTTTAACGTATCAAATGAAAGGGTTTATTGTAAGGGTTTTAATTATATTTTTAAGAAGTCTATAGTGTTACAGTAACATGTTACAAAAATGAGACTTGTTCGGAACCCTTTGCACTCATTATCAAGAGAATAGAGAAGACAGAGTACAAAACATTGTTGTATAATCACAAAAAAAGTTGGGGTTGCGAGCGTTTCAAAAACTCTGATAAACGAAGACGTCGATCACATCATCGCTTATCATTAAGTGAGATAGTGAACAAACGCGAGCCAAGTAATAAAAATATTTTAAAAACATTACCCTCCATTTGGAGCAGACGGGTAAAAAGGCTAGGCAGATGATAACTGAAGCCGAAGTCTTTTCAAGGTTAACTTAACAATTTTCACTTACCTCTTCCAAATACAAGGTTTAACAAGGGTGATTACTGAAATAAATTGTTGCAGTACTTTCATGTACAATAAATAATTTTATTTCTTATTCTTTTAAGCCCTTATTGTTTTTCCACATCATGTTTATAACTTTAGAGAAGTAGACGACGCCTGGAGCCATGATGGTCTTGAATACATGCTCCTCTTGCAAACGAGATACCCAGTCAGCACAGTGGGGAAACCTGAAATAGATTAAAAGCCTTTTTAGTACTTTTTGCTGCGATATAAATGTGAGTTTTGCTAACGGTTTACCACATCCTATCCTACTTATAATATTAGGCCCTTAAAAATCAACTGCAAGAAATTTAAATAAAAATTAATCACATTTTTTTTTTATAAGTAATGTAACATTTCGTTACAAAATTAAGCAATATTTTCACTACTCACAAATTTTTTGATTATGCTCACTATACTCCGCACGGACCGCCGCTGCCGCCCGGCGCGCCAGCCCCACAGTACAATAAAATATTTTGCAAAATTATTTTTAAGTATGAAAAAATTAACTTCAATTTAATCAAAAAAAAATTTTTTTTTTCTTATGTATTGTTCAATGATAGTACCACAGATATAGATCTGTGGATATTACCGAGCATGTACAGACGCGAGCACATCAAGCTACATCAATCTGCCAAATTTCTTTAATAGATTTTCAAGATTTCTTTTAATAGATATCTAAAGCATTAGGTTCAAGATTGATTGGAAAAAAATTACAGTTTCGGGTAGCATGATGTGCTGGCGTCTGCACATGAAATTCTTGCAGTTGAGTCTTTAACACTTTATTTAATGTGGAAGTTTTAGATTGGAAGGATGCCCGAGTCTTTCATGCAAAAAATACTGAACGGATTTCAATGAAACTTCATATTCACACCTCGGCAATAAAGTAAGGAACTAATGACACAATTTTGAAACATATTTTTTTGTCAGATATTAAATATTTAGAAAAATGCCTTTGATTGGGATTTAAGTTTTGTAAGATTGTTGTAGTGTACAGGAGAGCTACTATATTTTCCCTGTATTCCTGCATCGTAAAGATTGCAGTTGTTAATATTGACTAGTTTTTTGAACCCTTTGTCCAGAAAAATAAAATAATAACACCATTCAACTTTATCTGTACTTTTTTGTTATCTCTCAACGGCTGAACGAATTTGTATATTTATATATAGGTATACCATGGCCGGCGGGTTTCGGGTTTTTAAGTAACCATTTGTATTTTAAAGGCTCTAAAAAAACGGCTTGCAGTAGAATTTGAACTTTGTCATCAATGACATAGCTTATTGTTCCAAAATTTGAAAACTGTCTCGAATTCCAAATTCAAACATAGAATTAAAAAAAAAAAACCAACTTATCAGCATCCAATTTATGGAAGACTTGTACAGCAGCGGCCGTGGAGCCAGCGGCTAGGTCAGCGATGGTGAGGCGGTCTGTCGCGATGTAAGGCCGGTCCCGCACGTACGCTTCCACCACCTGGAAGGCCGACTCTATCTCCTTTCTGTGTTGCTGATTCGGCTCCGTTGCGCCGCCGTAGAATGTGGCGTGCTGTTGGTAACACAGGAGATTATTAGGTGAATGGTGGACTTCAATTAACTGGCGGTGGACGTCGACGATATCCGATATAGAAAGAGTTACCGCGGCCCTGGAACGCAAAGGGTATTTGGAGGAACACGGGTGAGTTTTAGTCAGTAAGTATATATATACCTTCCGCTCCGCCCAGAGCGGGAGGAGTCATTTGCTCATGTCCCATTCAAAGAAAAGAAGCGCGTCCCCTCGCGGCATGAATTCGGCTGAAACTAGTATCACAATGTGTACTTACTCCAACCATTCCAAAGGCCCTGAAGAACACGCCTGCATTGAAGAACATGGCCTGGTCGACGAGCGCGCGCGTGCGCACGTCGCTCGGGTACAGCGACTCGCCCTTGTCGCCGCCGTACACCGTCACCAGGTACTTCATTATAGCGTGGCTGGAAAACAACAGATCACTTAGAATGCAGCTTTAAAGTCAAATAAATAAAGGAACCCAAATTTCACGGGTTCAGTTGCCATTTTATAGGGAGCGAGATTAATGCCAGAAATCGGGTATAAATCCAGAGTCAAGGTCGGGAAATCTCGACATAGTTACCGATCGCCTACCGACCGAACTCGGTAAGGCCACCCGTATCTATAGTAGGCGCCAGATAATCGTGGAATAACGGTCATTGACCCACCTACAATTATTGACATTTTTAATTTGAAAAACGGAATTTATGACACAAAGCTGTCCCGAATCATCATCTCTCGTGATCCTTAACATTGTCTAATAATGAAAAACGATTCATATTTAATTGTTCAGGTACCTATGAACAGTTATTAGGGAAAGGTCAATATACTTTATTCCACATTTATCTGGCGCCTACTATACACAGTCAATCACGAACGCGATCCACGATCATAATAAATAATCTGGTGCCCTACTATGAAGTCTAAAAACGATCATGATTCCGCTCTAAGAGAGAGACGGAGCTATACATAGCGAATAGCACTATCCCTTTTACATCATCGGAATTAAATGGCATTAGCACGTCATAGTAGGGCAGCTGATCCGTGGATCGCGTTCGACATTGGAGATTGACTGTACGGGCGGCCTTAGGACTTAACGACCGAATTCATTCGGTAGGCGATATCGGTAACTATTTGCTAATGAGAAATTCCAAAAGGCAAAACACCATTACCTTATACTCAACGGTAGGACCTGGGGTCACCAGGCCACTGAAAGGCAGGCTAAACTTGGGTTTACATAACCCTTGGTGTACAGTAGCAACAAGTCGTCATCATCAGATTATAGTTCACAGCAGGTTAAGGCGTCGTTTCTAATAGTACGCTATCATCGAACGAATCAGATCGTCGTGCTCACTTTACTATCACTACATATTATAAAACAAAGTCCCTCGCCACGTCTGTCTGTCTGTTCGCGATAAACTCAAAAACTATTGAACGGATTTTCATGCGGTTTTCTCCAATGGATGGGGTTATTCATGAGGAAGGTTTAGGTGTATAATTCGTCCCAAAATTCCTACGGGAACCCGGAAAATGGGATATGCGCGTACGAAGTCGCGGGCCAAAGCTAGTCTTCAATAAACCTAAGCGCGTCGTCGTACCGATGTAAAGACTTTTTCAGACGCACACCATTTAGATCGATCTCCAGCAATTCGAAATATATAATTGAACAATTTTTTGTACGCGCATATCCCGTTTTTCCAGCTCCCGTAGGAATTTCGGGAAATCTTCTGTGGGTCTCCCCTACACTCCCCAAGGAACCTATGAGTCAAATTTCAGCTTTCTAAGACCAGTAATTTCGGCTGTGCGTTGTGTCATTCACTCAATAACGGAAGAATTTTATAAATTAATGTATTAGGCTAATGAACTGTGGGCCCGTAAGAAACAAGATTGGCGTCCTGGAACAGCGACAAGGGGCTGTGGTAGAGCGCGAAGCAGATCGCTGGACGACCTGGATGTCTTCCTTAAGAATGGGAAGGACGCGCAAAATTGTGACCGGTGGAAGGAATGGGGGGAGAACTTTGCCCAGCGGTGGGACATCACGAACTAGTTATGAAATATAATATAATAAAACTCTAGTTTACCTATCAGACAACACGAAATCGCCATCTTGTAGCACTGGCACCGTACCCATGGGGTTAAGCTGCAAGAAGAACAGTGTATTAGTGGTTCTGCTATACATTAGAACATTTCAATAACGAAGGGTCAACCATCTTTTAAGAACTTTTTTCCAATATTTTTTTTGTTGCAAAAATCAAGGTCCTAACAGTTTCTAGACGGCCAAAGGTTAACCCCCTAATAAAACAGATGATTTTTTAAAGTGTGCGTGGGTGGCCAAATCCGAAACTACGAGGAATATCGAAAAACACTGAAAGGAGTCTCTAAAATGAACTAAAATCCATCAATGCAGTTTTAGTTTGATCAAAATACACTTCTGGACACATCTATTGGCCCACCTTAGAGTTTAGGTTTCGATGGCCCCTACCGAAATATGATTGCTAGATTGAACAAAAACTGTTGATGCAGTTTTAAACCTGATACATTTTACCATCTTTTTCGATCGTATTGTTTTAAATTTGAATTCGGAATACCATACGACATGGAGCTACGCCTATATAATCGGATATGCGCCTTGTTAAAGGCAATTGATTTTTGAATAAAAAACATGTTTTATCAAATAAAGGTTTAATTTAATAACGCGTGTTGCCTCCATGGGCATCTACCACAGCTCTCATACGATTAGGCATAGAGTTTATCAACCGCTCTATGCAATTTTGAGGGATCATCTCCCATTCCTCTTCTATGGCAGTTTTCAACTCCTGCATCGTCTGGGCAACTGGCTGACGAGCCCTAACACGTCTTTTTAGCTCGTCCCACATGTGCTCAATGGGGTTCATGTCTGGGCTTCTGGCTGGCCAGTCCATAACTGTGATGTTCACATCCCGAAGATATTCCCTGACGATGCCGGCCGCATGGGCTCTTGCATTATCATGCATAAAAAGGAAATTTGGGCCCACATAGTCCGCGTATGGTATCACGTGAGGTTCTAAGCACTCACGAATGTACCTTTCAGCATTTAATGTTGGCAGCCGTGGTCCTGTAACAACCTCAAGTTGAGTTTTGCCGCTCGCGGATATACCGCCCCAGACAGTCCATGAGCCACCGCCATAAGCAACCCTCTCTTCAAAGCAGCATTGTGCGAAACGCTCTCCCTTACGTCGGTAGACCTTCTTCCTTCCATCATTGCCATGTAACACAATTTTAGACTCATCAGAAAAGAGTACACGGCTCCAATCTTGCTGTGTCCAATTTAAATGACTGCGTGCGAAATGAAGGCGCGCTGTTCGGTGGGCTCGCGTTAGTTTGGGCCCATTAGCTGGCTTGTGTGGTACCATATCGCGTTCTTTTAACCTTCTCCGAACAGTTCGAGCGCTCACAGATACTCCGTGGAAGTCGCGAAGTTGGTTTTGTATCTCAATGGAGGTAAGGTGACGATTTCTCAAGCTGGTCGTCACGATGAATCGATCCTGCCTTTCAGTTGTGACCCGAGATCGTGGCCTTCCTTGGCGACGAACAAAGCCGCCAGTCTCTAGGTACCTCCGATAAACATTTCGGACCGCAGATCGACTTAAATTAAGTTGAGCACTCACGTTTCTTTGGCTGTGTCCGGCCTGAATAAGTGCCACAGCTTGGGCGGCGACTTCAGGTGAAGTATCCATAGATTATTGATAGAACCTCACCTTAATGTTAAGAATAAGTAATGTTTGTTGCAAAACCAAAGATATCAATCACTTTTTCAAGAATTAAATCCAAGTAAACCAATAAAACCAAGTTTTCTTAGTATTCGATTGTTTGATATCAACAAACAGGCTCCAAATTGTCTTTTGTTTCTTTAAATTCTGTGTTCGAAATTCAAAAAAAGACTATTGAATGAAATTGTGAATGTGCCAGGTTCAAAACTGCATAAAAACTTTTTGCTCGACCTAATATAAAATTTTAGCTAGGACCAAACGAAACTGAAAATACAAGGTGGGCCAATAGATGTGTCCAGAAGTATAGGTCAATTTGATCTGTAGGTATTCCTAGCCAGGATTCGAAACGGTGATTTTGAAAAAAAAATACAACCTGTATTATTACACCATCCGGAAGTGTCGCTACTAAGGATTAAATTCTGGGAAGTAGTAACACATGGCAAACTAAAGGAAAGTGCTCATTTTTAACAAATGTGGCGGTGAACCACTGTGTGCCACCACTCTACGCAAGACGACATACCTTCTTGAACTCGGGCGACTTGTGCTCCCCCTGCAGCAACTTGACGTCGTTGAACTGCAGCTCCAGCTTCAGCAGGTCGCCCAGCATCATGACGGCACGCGCCGGCGGGCTGCCCAGCACCCGGTGCAGGATGAGGCGAGACATCTCACTTGTCTATGGAGCTGAAAAGACCAGAGGAAGGTTTTTTTTAAATAAGTATAACTTCACACATTATACCTAAGTACCTACCTTATTTTTATTTGAATTTTGAACACACACCGAGAGCCACCAAAAATAAATACAGCCAACAAAACAAAAAAAATTACCTACCTAAGCGATACCTATACCTCAAAAAGTTAGGTTTGAATGAGGTAGGTATAAAAGCTTTATATGTGCCTATCCCGTGAAATTTAGGCTTGCAGATGTTATGTACTAGGGCGGATTGAAATGTATTCGGCCTGGTACCGGTACAGTAAATTCTTAAAAACAACACTACTCACATTATTTAGTTCAGTTCAAACTAGTTAACTGTGCAAAGTTCGAAACATGACGACGCAGCCACCACAAGTCACCGGCGGCGGCGGCGGTCGCGTCGGATTGCTTGACAAATGAGTTTGTAAAATCACAACTAATGATCGCTCATGTTTCGAACTGCACGGTTAATTAGTTTGAACTGAACTGTACCCAGATCAGTCTCGAAAAAACGTTGTCTAAGATTTTTTTTTTCAACGGTCTGAACGCTTTGCTGGCGAAATGGCGGAAGTTTATTAAACTTTTTATATGTAATCCTAATTCATAGAAAACATACATACACAGATACACACACATACTTACATAGATTACATAGAAAATTAAAAATATTATTAATCTTATACCTACGTGCTTATTATCTTGGTCAGGCCGAATACTATTCAATCCGCCCTCGTTACTTGTACCTAGATAGATAGTTCGGTAGGTACTAGGTAGGTACTGAGAGCCAGCAGAATCTTTCCGAGTTCCTTCTTATTTTAGAATTAAAACAGATTATTTAGGTATCTGTCTACCTCTTCGAGAAAGCAAGCGAGATATCACACAAGGATTTTTGTTACAACGTAGTAGGTAGGTAAGTACAGTAGCAGCAGTATCTAGTCGCGGTAAATAATTAACAAGATTGAAATAAACCATAAACAATATTTCATAATCGTATTTCTAATATAAAAGCTAGCAACATTACTCGCGCAAAATTTAAAAATAGCCTGCCCCACCATAATGTTTATTTATAACATTCCATTTCTAACCTAACTTGACAGCTTTTAATACATGCACACATGAAAAGAAAAAATACTTACCGACGTATTTTATGATCACAATGGAACGAATGCCCCTCCACTCACTTTCACGTTCAATTGTATAACAAAAACCCGACGACTTTTGATAAAAATTATAAACACGGCATCGTGATTATAACCTCAAAAAGCGGGTTAGCAACCGGCGCGGCGCATGATAAATAGATACCGGTTTGAACCGGTTGCCCGCACGCATGGAGAAGTGTGCCAAAACAAAACACACCTACACTTTGTAGACATTATGCTATGATGAACAAATAAAAACTTTTGTTAACATTGGGTAGGTACCTACTTAAAACATGGTAAAACCAAGGTCAAAACTTTTTTTTTGTTGTAAATTATTAGGTAAGTAGGTACCTAAATAGCTAGGTAACTACTTAAACCTGAGGGCTGATTTTTCAATAGCCAGATAACTTTTATCCGAGGAATAAAATGGAGGTTTGACAGTTTTTGTAGGTGCGGGAAATATATGTCAAACGGCCATATTTATTCTTCAGTTTTTAAAAGATATCCAACTATTGTAAAATCAGTTCTTAGATAACAAAATTTAATTAATTTAAAATGAGACCTTGAAGACTGGTTTCCTATTATTTTTATATTTTTAAAAACATATACCTAGTTATAGTTTTTCATTCGGATCACGTTTTTAGGGTTCCTTGTTGACTAACAAGGAACCGATATAGATTCGCCATGTCCGTCTGTCTGTCTATCCGCGGTTTAGCTCAGAGACTTTGCTGTAGAAAGTTAGAATGCCCTAACAGGGTAATGTGCTCATTATGTAAGTTTAGCAGTGTCTGCAACTGTGTGTAAAGCATAAGGTTCAAGGTTGATTGGAAAAATGTGAGTTTCGGGTAGCCTGATGTGCTTCTGTACATAAAATTTTTAGCTAAATGAGTTTTACTAACATGCATTTTGAAAACGTCTATATTGACCACATCCTTAAAGTTTAAAGGGAGACAAATATTTTTACAACTAAAAAGAAATAATTTGACATCTAAACGCAGACATACTCATTTTACACAACTACTCTCATAAATTAACCAGTATTAGCAATAGATTCCGCGTCTGTGTGTCATGAGGATTCACTTGGTGGCAGAAATTCGTTAACCAGCTCAATAACTGTGCGGACCTCATCCTCTGATAATCGCTCTTCACTTTCTTGCACTATCTGTAAACCGAAAGTTCATTGTAACCATTTTGTAGACAATAACCGTAATATATTTCTCTTTATCAGTAAACAAAGGAGTTTGTATACAGGCATTTGACCCTTGGGTTATAATAAGCTGCCGGGCTACTTAATTGTTTATACTAATGTATATAAGACCCATCAGAAGGTTAAGTTTGGGTACTGGATAGACTCCCTTCAAAATTTTCTTTTCCTTTCTCTGTATGCAGCTGTTTTCTATCATTTATTACATAGGTGAATGCGAAATTTAGTAAAGGTTGCGTAATGTGAGGAGCACACCTGATCCTCCAAGCATTCCCTTTGAAGGGATTCCATGCCCAGCGCATGATGATCTATCTCTGTTCATTCAGTTTGTTCAGGTTGTCCATAAGAGATTGCCCGGTGCTATAAGACCACCCATTATACATGTTGTACACATGTTTTTATAATTAATGTTTGTCCTGTGCTCACAAGGGTTTGCTACCCTTGCATAATAAAAGCTCCAAATCAACATGTTTCTTTTCTGACATTTTCAACAAACATGTAATTTTTCACTTTTCAGCCAATTGACTCAAAACTTTTAATGAATTATACATATATAATCACTGCCTAAGTGTCCATTGATGAAAACCATATGAAAAAAGTTTGTGTGTTTTGACTAAAGACAGATCAGTGGAGGGACTTATATGTATATTACTATCTTTTGCCCACGACAATGAACGTGCATATCCCGTTTTTCTGTTCCCGTAAAAAATCCCACTCCTATATGGCCTTATAGCCTTCCTCATGAATGTGGCTATCATATTCAAAAAGAATTTCCAAATCCGGCTGGTAGTTCCAGAGATTAGCGCATTCAAATAAACAAACTCTTCAGCTTTATTATATTAGTATAGTTTATGTTGTGATAAATAGCTCACCAACTGAATCTCAAGCTCCGTCCGAGGCGGGGTGTTCACCATCATAAGTTTCTCAGTTTTTGTCAGTTTGAACTTCTTCATACCTTCAAGAAACTTCTTTATAGATAGTGCATTTTGTTTTTTACAATCTGTATCCTGCAGGTAATGGACTGTCTGAAACAGGATCATAATTATAATTCTAACGTTAACCATGCTGTGTTTATCCATTCATAAAATTTCTTTGCTCTTTTCGACTTGGTCTAAAAGTAAACGTCACCTGCATGCACTAGTGGTTCATATGTCTATCTAGAGGCAGTGGTCCATCAAAAGTCAAAAAAAGTCAAAGCATTTATTTCAAATAAACCATTATCAGGTACTTTTGAATTGTCAAAGTCAGTCCGTCAAAAACATGAAGCTATTTGCACGTTCGCAAGCGTAGATCTCTATGGAGAAGAACGTGCAAGAAACTCCACGGACACTCTTTTAAATCATTTTATGTTTACAAAAATCCTGGTTACATAAACCTTGTTGCTTCTATATATGAGAACAATGTAAAGAAAGAAAAAAAACAATTTATAGTATGAAATATTAAAATGAGGCAGTGGCAACCAAGGGATGACCAGTCTCCACTGACGGCGCCCGTTCACGAACATGACGCGTGCATCAGCACCATTCAGCTCAACCATTTTGAAGGGAACTGAATGATCCGATACACGCGCCACCATCAGCGAGACATTGGAGTGAGCATGACACACCCTCAACTGCCCCTGCTATTTCATGTCAAACAAGGAAACTATCTATTAACATAATGGTCCAGGGTTCTCACATTTACAGAACTTGAAATAAAAATTGCTTCTAAATTATATAAAACTATGAATATCAATCTGAATATGATCTAGCCTTTCAGCTAAGCATCGTCTTGATAGCTCATGATACTGAGTACACGCACTCAAAGAAGCACTGGTAAGGTGGACAGATGCGATTTAGAAGGCTGTTGGAGGCAGCATGGGCTGTTAGGTGCAGGCAGGCACAGACATGACCCTAAATGTGTCATGTCGTGTAGTGAAGAAAGAGTATTTATAGTTCAATATTTAACGGTGGTGTATTAAGCAGAACTCATGCAGTAGCAGGACATTCTCTGCATGTAAACCATGGTATAAAAGTTTATGTCAATTTGAATGTAATCTTAATCCATACTAATATTAAAATGCAAAAGTGTGTCTGTCTGTCTGGCTATTACCTATTCACGTTTAAACCACTGAACCAATTTAGATGAAATTTGTTGTAGAGATAGTTTGAGTCCTAGGAAAGAACATAGGATATTTTTTATATCAGAAATCATCCATTAAAGGGTGAAAAGTGGAGTGGAAGTTTGTATGGGAGTCCAACATTATTGATGATTAAAACCATAAACCTTTGTATTTAGGTATTTGATACAAATTACTAAACATATTTATGTTCAAGTGTTTTTGAAAAATAAGTATCTTAAAAATAAAAATGGCTACCCAAACTAACTATTCCATGCGGATGATTTTGTAGGCAAAAGATAATTAGTTTTGCCCACAACTTCATCAAAATGGAATAGTTAATAGAACTGAGCATGTAGAGATTTGTTAACTTATTCGTAATAAGGTAACAAATCTCTCAATGCTCAATTCTGTTTTCTAGTATTTGCTAAGTTTATGGGTTCAAGATACATCCACTCCTATGTTTCCAACGCATGCTAAACTGGGGATCACACACTTCTAGTGTCATAGTAAGACAAACAAAGTTTATTTGTAGTTTACGCATCAAAGTGAATATGATGGCACTAACCTCATAAGTGACGGTAGCCAAAGAGCCTTCTCGTTTGTGCTTCTTCTGAGTGCTATCTTTCAGCTGTTGTAGGATCTGCATCACCTCATAGTTACACAGGAAAGCTGCATTTACTTTAGTGCTGGAACATGATCAAATTTTTTATTGGATCTTCAACAAACAAAAAGTGTAACAGTGTATTCTATCTTTTATAAATTGCAATAAATACATACGTCTCCATCAGGAAGCGCCTTTCGGATTATTCAAAGTTTTTAGCGGGCTAGTTTGACATACCGTCACGATTTTACTAGCTGTTTCTTATCTTCCACTACCACTGTAACAAATCACATTATTATAGGCTGCATTTAGTTCGAGAATAACATTTATTTTAGAATTTGTAAACAAAGAAAACGACATGCCGTAATGTTTGTGATTCTAGAAATTAAAAATATGACATTGACATTAACGCTGACAGCCAGTCAAAGAGTTCTTTTTTATATTTTTTGGCCGGAATACTTGGGCCAAGCAGTACAAACTAGTGACTCGCCCCGGCCTACAATAGTCTCTAATAAATTATTTAAATAATAGTCGCCTTCAGAACTTGAAGAAATGCTCCAAGATCTAAGCACGGCAAGTCTTGATGTTGGACTTTCAATGAACAGATTCAAGACCCAGGTGATGACCAACAGCACGAAACGTAGGGTCGACCCTCGTCGTTTCGTGCTGTTGACGACATCGATATCGACATATTATGTCGACGAGAATACATACTTAGGCCCGATAGTGTCTTTTAAAAATAGGCAAGACAAGGAGGTCGAAAGACGAGTGCAAAATGCTGGGAAGACCTTCCTGGGCCTTTAAAGAACATATGATAAGATAACACTCAAAAGGAAACTCATGGACATGATGTGTATCCTGCCCGTCCTAACCTTCGGTGCACAAAGTTGGTCACTTACTGAAAAACAAAAGTCTAGACTCAAGATTTGCCAACGGGCTATGGAGCGCAGCATAATAGGTGTTAAGCAAACAGATCGCGTTAGAAACACCCCTCGCTCCATAACTAAAGTAAAAGATGTTGGGGAGAAAACGGCGAGGCTGAAGTGGGAGTGGGCTGGCCACGTCGCACGAATGCACCCGGACCCTGTCTGGGTTCAAAAGGTCGTCACTCACTGGTCGCCTGAGGAAGGACGTCGTCGTCGAGGTCGACCGCGGCGAAGGTGGTGTGACGATCTCATCATGTTTGAGGGACAGACTTGGCCGGAGATCGCCCAAGAGAGAGAGACATTTGGAAGTGGAACGGGGAGGCCTTTGCCCAGCAGTGGGACACAAGTGCAGGCTAATAAAAAAAAATAAAAAATTGTGACAACTGTAGGATCCTAATTTGGTTGAGTGGTTAAGAAGTAAGAAGCGTATGTGCGCTTTTGCCTTCTGAGAGTATAAAATTGTGACTTTTTGTCATTGTAATACTGACATTTTCAAGATGAAAAAGAACTCGGGCTTAGGCAAATGCGGTCGGAGTTTTTGATATGCCTTACTGTACAGACGCTAGCACATCAAGCTACCCGAAACTGTCAAATTTTCTCAAACTTAGAGCCTCGTATCCACTAGGCAACATTTCAAGCGCAAGTCGCAACAAGTCACGCTTAACATGATAAGCAACGTTGCATAACAACGCGCGACTTTGCCAGTAGGCGCCCAGCATTAACAATTAATTAATTTAAATTAATCAACGTAACTAACCAAAAAAGTTTCTCGTTGCCGTTCAAAATGATGAACAACATGTTGTGCATCATGTCCCACGTCAAATGTTGCCTAGTGGATACGAGGCTTAAACAGGACCACGAACTTCTGAAGCATCCTATATTTTCATATCGTCATACACGCCATTGGCTTAGAGTAGCTAGCTCCCAGTGTTTCTCAAATAACATGAAAGTGGAGCAAATATCACTACATAACATAAAACAAAGTCCCCCGCCTCGTCGCGTCGGTCTGTCTGTTCGCGATAAACTCAAAAAATACTAAACGAATTTTCATGCGATTTTCACCAATGGATGAGGTTATTCATGAAGAAGCGTTAGGTGTAGGAATAATTCGTCGGGAAAAATTTAATATGCGCGTACGAAGTCGCGGGCTAGTTCTTATATAAATAGGGGCGGCATCCGGTACCGACAGACAATAGAATGCATGGCTAGCTTATTAAATACTGGATTTGTTACTACTAGTCGTGGCGGGCCTCTGCGGCGAGGGCGGAAGGACGGCGGTCGTGGTTTGCGAAGAGTGCTGGTCTCCTTACGACTCTCTTGAAGGAGAGTGGTAGAGTCATCAGGCGTGACGAGGGTATGCCTCGGTCGGCGTACCTTGTAGATGCGGGAGGGTTCGTATCAGGCGGCCGATGCGATAACGGGGTAACGGTGTTTTACAGCAGTGTCGAAGAAACGTTTGGCTAAGCGTTTGCGTTGCGTGCAGTTCACTGCTGCATGGTGGGCAATTTGAGATCTACATGTGAGTCTCATTTCGGGCATAGTAGGGGTCACCCGGGATTTTGCGCAGGAAACGGTTTTGGAGCGTCTGCACCCTGTGGATGTGACAAGGCTTTGCGTGTGCAAAGACGGCGCAAGCGTACGTCATGATGGGACGGATGACCGCGGTGAAAAGTCACAATTTGCACTTGAGTGACAATTTGCTGGGCGGTCGTGATGAAATGAAGCCTTCCCTGAGCGAAGGCGGCGCGAGAACGGGCCAGCCTTATGTGCTCAGCGAAGGTGAGGTTGCTGTCCAGGATGACCCCCAGGTATTTGGCTTACTTCTCCCAGGGGATCGGCTTGCCATACATGGTGATCGGACGAGGGGGAGGGGGTTTCTGCCGCGCCCGTCTTGGAGCCATGCTGGAAACCAGTGCTTAGATGCTCGACGATGCGTTGGACTTGTTGGATGCACGTGTGTTCGGTTCGAAAACCAAACTCAAACTGTTCGTCGGGGTGACGTCTGTCCGCTCGCCCGCGATACTAAGTATATGTTGTGTTCCTTTGACGCCAATATTTTATCTTGTCAGCGCCCTGTCCGCGCACACTGTCCACTTTGTATATTAAGTCCCTAAAAGTTGACCAACAGTCATGGACCCAGTTTTCAGTAGTCTTAGACAAACATTAAATAATAATAATAAATAAAATTTATTTATTTCAGGCATAGCCCATAATTGTCACGTAATACACTTTAAAAATCACACATTAAATAAATACAATAGAATTGGATATGGTATGTCAAATTAAACCAGCTCACAAATACATTGATTAAATCATTAAAGAACAACTGGCAGTCACATATTTCTTTTCAAGTTCAAAACTTTGAGACAATTTAAGTAAAATAAGGTATTGACCTGTATTGACATAATACTGACATCATTCAAATTTTATAAGAGCATGCAAGACAGAAGCTGAGTTTGGAATGAGTTAAAATCTATTTGACAAAATTTTCGTTTTCGTTTAAAACCAATTCAAAGTTCGATTAAAAAATGACATCGATTTTAAGTAAGTGTGTGCCTTTATTCAGGAAGCCTAGAAAATCTCTTCTTCTGAATAAGCGAACTTTAATGGCGCACAATATTAATCACATCTTAAACAAAAAGGTAATGGATCGTTACTTGAGACTTCCTTTGCCCTGTAATAAAATATTAGCAACCTACGTGTGGATTGATGGTTCCGGCATCAATTTGAGAACCAAAGATCGTATCTTGGATTGCGTACCAGCCTCCGCGGAAGCTGCACCAAACTGGGCTTTCGATGGCAGTTCCACTGGCCAAGCCACTACGGATAATTCTGACACGACTTTAAAACCGGCTGCCGTCTATCGAGATCCCTTTAGAGCTGATCCACACGTCCTTATTTTATGTGAAGTATTTTTGGGTGATGGCAAAAAACCAGCAACAACAAATCACAGAAACTTTTGTTATGAGCTGTGCGAGATTCATAAAGCGGAGGAGCCATGGTTCGGTTTGGAACAAGAGTACACTATGCTGGACAATGATGATTGGGGTCTGGGTTGGCCTAAAGGAGGCGGTTTCCCTGCTGTAAAATATGAGTTCTCATATTGTGGTGTGGGTGCAAAATATATAGCCGGGAGAGATGTATGCGAAGCTCACGTCAAAGCATGTCTATTTGCTGGCCTTGATTTTGAAGGCACCAACGCTGAAGTGATGTATGCCTGCTGGGAGTGGCAAGTAGGCACTACTCTTGGAATTAAAGCTCCGGATGATTTATGGATGTCACGTTACATTATGAATCGTATCGGCGAGGATTATGGAGTAGTCATCACGTACCACCCAAAGCCTTTTGGTCATTTACATCCAGGAATCGGCATGCATCATAACTTTAGTACGAAGAGGATGCGTTCTGATGGGGGATATGCCTTCATTGTAGATTGTATCAAGAGGTTAGAAAAGAACCATATGAAGCACATGATACATTACGGAATCGATGAAGCAGGAAACAGAATGCGACTGTCAGGAAAATTTGAAACCTCACCATTTGATAAATTCTCATGGGGTATCGCTAACAGAAAGTCATCTATTCGTCTCCAAAGACACATTAAAGAGAAAGGTAAAGGGTTCATGGAGGATAGAAGACCAGGTGGAGACTGCGATCCGTACCACGTTTGTGGACTGTTAATGGAAACCTGCTTGGGGAGATCCGCTGATGCTTTTGGCGGCAAAAAGGGTGGTTGCTCTTAGTCTTTACGAAAAGTTTTGTTCTGTACGTACAGTCAACAAAGCTATTTGGTATGCAGGCAGCTAACTTGCAACTACTTTTAAACTGTGTTGTGAGTGGGCTGAGTCGAAAATTATAGTACACCACACTCGTAAGTAAGTCATAAGCTTAAAAAGTTATAATGCATTAGAAATAAATAGTGGCAGTGCAGTGGAAAAAATAATTGCTGTAAGTAGCTTTGTTGACATAGTCATTTACCGATTTTAAATAAATAGAAAATTAATTTAATTTTGGTCATATTATTCCGCATTTCTGAGACTGACTTTAGCTCTTTAATTTATTCTCTATCATGATGAAAGTTTTAAAATTGACTCTTATGTGGTGCGATTTCGGTTGCCACCAACAACTTTGCAGATTATCAGCCACTCAGTCGTCGCATCGTTAGCGATGCCCCCAGCCACGTCCAAGCATCTCCACACCATTTTTTTAAATTTCACTAAAGTTAGTGACTGCCATGGGCGTATAAAAGGGGGTCAGCCTCCCCCTCCCCTTAGCATACGACGGAAATAAAAATCGCGGAATTGGACGTATTCAGACATATTAGGACGCCTAATATGTCTAATATTTTTTTTGTTTGTTACCTCATAACTCCGTCATTTATAAAGCGATTTGAAAAAGTGAAAGGTTCCGATTGTCCCACAGAAATTTCATTAAAATCAATCAATAGTTTTTAAATCAAAATAGCTGGATAAAAGAGAAAATATATCATCCAAGTAAACGAAATTGCGTGTTTTGCCTTCCTATGACTTTTCAGTGGTGTTGTTAGGTGTGGTGGGGTGGTAGGCCTACCGCCTAACAAAAAAGTCTTTTTTACAAAAAAACCAACCGACTTCCAAATAAAAACCCACACTACAAAGTATGTAATAACTTTAATTTCGGAAGTGGGTGTTAAAAGAAGAAAAAACAGCTAGAGCTAAAGCCTAATTCCGTTGCATATTTTTGTAAACAAGTTTTAATGGTACAAGACTTTACCTTTGAATATTTTGACGAGCGCTTGCCTCCATTCTAATATGTCATTTAATAAACGTTTTAGATGGATTGTTTCCTTGGCAGCTTCAGCCAAACACGTGTATTCTGCATTGGCCGTTGATAAGGCTCTTTTGTTTTCTGATTTCCCAGCTAACGGGAACACTAGCGAGTTTAATCAATAGACATGATGCAAGTCTTTGTAACGTAGCACACGCTCCGTGCTCCTTCAAAACAACTTTTAAAAGGTGACAAATAGCTCATATTGAACATATTATCGGGCCTAGTAGCCACGGCTAAATACTTACATCAGTGAGCCAATCAATTGTTGAAATGGTGTTTTGTCGTCACACTTGTAACTGTTGGCTTACAGTAATCCTATAAAAATCCCTTTTTCAATATATTTTCTGTATTCCTCGAATTTGTTTAGGCTCTCCTAGATCCTTCATTTTAAATTTTTCATTTAGCAATATTTTTTTTCTTTTAATTTTGTCTGCAGGAGTTAGCTATGAACAAATCATCAACGTACATTGCTATTGTCTTTGCTCCTCCTTTTTTCAATATAATATACGAAAGGATCAGCTTTTGATGGGACAAACCCCATTTTTTCTAGTTTTCTACGACCTACGGACATTATTCCCATAATGAGTGGTTGTACCTACTATTTGCCGTTAAGGAGTTTCTTTGTGTGCCTTCGCAGTCCAAGTCCACACCAGCTCATAGTTAAATATCTACTTTGCTTTGGTACTAGTTTTTACTGATTTTAAGGTGAGGAGGTCACTGGTTTATATTTGAAGGTCACAGTACAGTGCAAATACAATATAGCTATAACTAAACGCAATGCAAAAATAATCATCAAGATCAGTTAATGAAAAATAATGTTATGCCCGAATAGATAACCCCAAAAACATGTTAATTCAGGTTGACTTGTCTGCATCTGCGTACCCCTTCACAGTGTACCGGCGTGATGTTATGTTATGAACTGGAGTAGGTAGGTAATCAATAAACCGACATGCAATTTCAGCAATCCTGGGAGATTTGCTATCATTTATCCGTTGCCTACCTCCGAAATCCTTCATCAGACCATCACCAATTTGAATTGAGGCCAGTTTGGAAAAATACTCTTCCAAACAAAAAAAGAAATCATCCAAATCGGTTGACAATTGACGAAAATATCACTGAACAAACACTTTTCCTGGGATTCCGGCGTCAGATCCTGACTATACGATACATTCAATCATCAGCTCAGCAAGATGAGACGTTGATTATGAGGCACAATTATCTGATTTGCTTCAGAAAGTATAGATATGAAAAACATGGTATGTGCCTTTAAAATTTGAGGGTTGCCCTGGATTTCCCTAGGATCCCATCATCAGATTCTGACTTGGTGTCAATGGGACCACCTCAGGAGTATAGGCTTTCGAATAAAAAAATAATCATCAAAATCCATTCATAATTGACGGAATGATCGCATAACAAACATACAAAAAAAAAAAAACATACAGTCGAATTGATTTAACCTCCTTCTTTTGGAAGTCGGTTAAAAATGACAATGGTGTGTAATGTTAAGTTTTTATATCTTTATATATATAATTCTTCTGTAAGTGTGTTGACAGTGAACTTCTCCTAAACGGCTGGACCGATGTTGATGAAATTTTTTGTGTGTGTTCAAGGGGGTTCGAGAATGGTTTAGATTCACAATTGGACCTACCGGGTCCGCCATATCTGATGAATAAGGTGGTTGCTCGATGGTATTTGTTGAGTTTTTGGTCAAAAATTCGTTCGCAATGATGGCCTTGTGCGAAGACGCATTAATATCGTGGTGCAAAATCCAAGAATTTTCTTTCCACAGATCTGGCCTTTTTCGTCGAATTTGCTCTCTTAAACGCTGCATAATGCTCAAATAATATTCTTTATTTACCGTTGACCTTCCAGCAGGAATTCCGAGTGCACAACACCGCGATAGTCAAAGAAAACAGTCAACATGACTTTTTCCGTCTTTTTTCGTGACATAATCATATGGGGTATCAAAAGAATATTGTTAGGTACCTTAGCCTACATAGAACGTGTCCGCGACAGAATTCATTCAATTTCAGATTTAAAATGTAGTAGTGATATCTAATCTTAAGGTTTGAACTTCAAAATAAAGTACAGAAATGTGGATTTATTTAATTTAAATGTTTACCGCAAAGGCAAAAAGTAAACAACAAATTTTTAATAACTTTTCGTGTGATATTCTTGAAACTTCATCGCGTTGCGATCTGTTAACGTATAAGTACAGTTACTCTCGATGTGAGAAAGCCCCATATATAAAACTCGTGTCGTTTAAACGAGTAAAATTTCGTCTTCGCGGTACATACAACAAAACATACCAACATCAACATTAAACATTTTAATACTAAATTTAAAAGTTGTAAATATTTTCGCGGAGTGTGTGTGTATGAGTGTCGAATTAATAACCTATTTTTTAAAGTCATTTAATAAAAGCCTTGACGTGACGATTTTATAATGTAACACTGAATTACCTATAGTATTAAAAAAATACATGCATGTAAGACCCAACCGCAAAAAAACAAGAAAAAGTTCCACACAAGTCACTTTCCAAACAGTCTGCATGATGCAGTTGGTGGCATCAATCCTGTAATTGAAATAAACAAATACCACCGAATGTATCATCGTATCGACCATGCAAGAGCGAGCGAAGCGAACTCGAAACTTTCCATACATTTTCGGATAGGTTGGAAATTTATTTGTCTATTGATACGGATATTGGACGGTGCTTACGAATTACACAAATGTAGTTTTATGCAAGAGCGAGCGAAGCGAACTCCGAAATTTTAGCATACCATCTTGAATAGGTCAAGTTTTCCTTTCAGTTAACAATTCATTCAAGAAAAGGACTTCAGGCACTTGGCCGACGTTTACAGAAAAGGCAAATGATGGGACATGACAGGGATGATGACACACGCTGCAAGAGAAGGAAAGAAGGCTAAGCAAGCTCAAAAGTTTTAGCACCTCATCTTCTGACAGTGATTTTCTTATCTCTCTTTATTAACCCTTTCAGACCTGAATTATTTTTTTCTGTCCAATGAATCTAAAAAAAATCCTGTAGCTAGACTAGTGTAAAAAGACAAAGGTAAAAATAATTTAAAAAATCCTAGCTGTCAACTTTTCAAGAAAAAATAGTTTTTCTTTTAGTGTACAAATGTGCACATCCGTCCTACGTAATGACAAGGCTAGTGTAGATGTTTCTCTGAAATTATATATAAAATGTTTAATTTATAAATGTTTTTATTAGGAAATATTAATTATTTTTATAAAATTAACAAAACTAGCTTACAATCCTTATAATAATTAACAAAAAATAGATTTTTTCTTTGGGATTGGTAAATAATTGGCACATAGGTAAATCAGTCATTCGCCCCATTCAAGCAGCATGTTTCATTTTACGTATGAAATGCTAAGAAACAGTTTTTGTCTTTGGTAAGGCAAAGGTGAACTTTGCATTTTATACATTTAATCCGGGTTCTTCCCTTGCATCCTACCATTTTGCACCGTGTCCCAAGTCCCTCATCATGTGCAGGGAAATGCCCAACACCGTCTTTTGCTATATCCGCTACAGGGCGAACCTCTCCTGGTCTTCTTGGAATAATTTGCGGTATTGGGCTACTGCCACTGGGCCGTCCTCTTTTACCGATGGTAATTTTATTCCTCAACACCAGACTTTCAGCCAGCTGACGACGAAAGTGAAGCAACTTGAGTTGTTTATTCTTTGGTATGCCTAGCAACTCATTGTCAATTTGGTACTCTCGGCGTATAAGTTGGTCATTTCAGCCATGATTTCAAATAATTGTTTTGGCACGTACCGAAAGTAATAATCCACTGGGGCTTCAACTGTAGGGTCAACTGACATTGGTGGTAGCCAATCTGATGAAATAGTATTTAGGAGTTCCCTGTGTCTCCACCTAATGTTCAGTTTAGGCGTAATATTCTGAAGTATATTTTCATGAGAGGACTCCATTTCTGTTGTCGGTGGTACTTCGGGAACCACTTCATCGCAGGTGTCAGTAACTTCTGGATCATTCGTTCCAATCCACGATGAGCTGGGCCCTTCATCATCGTCAGTGTCGGGTGGAAATACCTCTCGTTGGTTTTGATTGATGACATCTGCACCAACTCGGACAGACCGCAACTCCCTTTCAGATGTAAATCCCAACGGTTCTTCGTCATCAGACGATAGCTCCAAATCGGAAAGATCTCCTTCATGTAGGGCTTTCAAGGCGTCCGGTGAAAACATATCGGTGTTATTTTATCTGAAAATGTAAAAAAAAGTCTTATCTTAATATATAGCATCAATAACATTAAAATAAATAGTTAAAAACATATTCAAAACTGATTTTTCAAATACAGCTTGAATACTTCAACAATCGTAAAAACGTCGTTTACGCCTGATGTGTACATTTGTGTACAAATATAAAAATTGTGATAATTGATACAAAAATAGGATAACAAAGTCAAATTATATGTTACGTATGACCTTAGGAATATAACACATCAATTCATATTTTTGCAGTGCGTATATTTCGCTATTTCCTACTTTTTTGAAATAAAAATGATGGGCTTACCTACACAGCTCCAACTTCGGTCAGCCACTGGTCGAAACTTGTCGAAAAAGTAACAAAGAATGCAAAGAGATGGCGTTAGTAGTATCATTTTTTGTAGTTTATAATGTGGACATATGGATACAACCGTTATCGATTGCAATTGTTGCGAAATAAATACCAAAACATTTTTTTATATCTTATGTGTACATTTGTGTACGCCAGGTCTGAAAGGGTTAACTATTAATTCAGAAATATTCTCGAATTATTTGCAACTTTATACACATATAATACTTACTATGGGCAAAGAAAGTCTAATTCATCCCAGCTTCAGTCTTTAATAAAGTTTCGGCTCTGAATAATGCCCCTCTGTGGTAAATATAAGGAAATCAATTTTTGGAGGGCGTCTTTCTGGTTTGGTTTTAATTGGCACTGCCTTTTTGCTAGAATAGTGCAGTGCTAGATTAGTAGAACTGCTGTTTTAAAATTTACCAATAAATACAATAAGCAAATGAATTTACTAGCCTCAGCAGCCCCTTTTTACGCGAAGTAAAACCTAAAAAATATGATTTACCACAATAGCACTCACTAGCCACTGCTTCAACGCCCCCTTTTTGTTAGGTCACCAAGACAGCCCGCTCTCTGTGAATACAACTGGCGCTGGTTGGGGTAGTAGGTACAGACCTACAGGCTATATATACCCTGTGAATTCACTTAATGTACACGCAAAAATGTCTATCTCTTGTGCTACAAGGTTACGAGTGCGAAGCACCCGTGTCAAGGGCGCCTCATTCAACAGATTACTGCGTTATATCTATTAGCTTATGGCTATCGGCTTGCGCCCCCTAAGACTCTGCACCCCAACCTATTTTCGTAATTTGCGAATCCGAAAACGACACACAAACTCCTCCGCTCTTTGATTAGCGCGAGACGAGCCAAACATGCAACCAAATGAGTTATAGTTTTTGTTAAGTGTTAGGTTAGATACCTACGCTTTCTTAAATTTGTTCAGGCATATAAATTCAAAAAAGCTGTGCGAGGTGCTGCTCCCGCCGCCCCTCGCAGCCTGCCGTCCTGGGCCATGGTACTTTTGGCCCTAGGGTAAATACACCACAGAATCATAGCAGGAATGGCTAGGTAATTAATGAAAATCTTTAATTAATTAATGTTTAATTTTCCAAAACTAACCTTTTAAAGGGGGTAGAGGGGCGTTAAGTTTATGGAGTACCTACTAAAGCCGCGCGGACGAAGTCGCCGGCGAAGTAGGTACTAATTTATTATAAAATACTAGCGTTTGCCTGCGAATTCGTACGCGCAAATCCCATTTTTCCCGTTCCCGTATAGCCTACAGCGTTCCTCGTGAATGTGGCTATCATATACAAAAAAAAAACCCAATTCGGCTCTTAGTTCCACAGTTTAGCGCGTTCAAACAAACAAACAAACTCTTCAGCTTTATAATATAAGTATAGATATAGGTATAGATTTTAAAATCGAAGAAAACAATCTTATTTCCTACGATTCTTTTTTCTGCCTCAGATGTCTTGCCCAGTGAAGAAGTAACTGGCAGTTACTAATTGATTTTCAAATCCAAATCAGAAAAAAGAAGTAAAATTTATTGACATCGTTCAAATTTTTTTCCAAAGCAAGACAGGAATTAGAATAATTTGCAAATTTTTTGTAGAATTTTTTCGATTCATTTAAAACAAATTCAAAGTATGATGAAAATGAAATTCATTCTAAAAAAATGTATACCATTATTCTGGAAGTGTAGAACAACCCAAGCTCTAACTAAGAGGACCTTAATGGCGCACAACATTAATCACATCTTAAACAAAAAGGTAATGGATCGTTACATGAGACTTCCTCTGCCCTGTAATAAAATATTAGCAACGTACGTGTGGATTGATGGTTCCGGCATCAATTTGAGAACCAAAGATCGTATCTTGGATTGCGTACCAGCCTCCGCGGAAGCTGCACCCAATTGGGCTTTCGATGGCAGTTCCACTGGCCAAGCCACTACGGATAATTCTGACACGACTTTAAAACCGGCTGCCGTCTATCGAGATCCCTTTCGAGCTGATCCTCACGTCCTTATTTTATGTGAAGTATTTTTGGGTGATGGCAAAAAACCAGCAACAACAAATCACAGAAACTTTTGTTATGAGCTGTGCGAGATACATAAAGCGGAGGAGCCATGGTTCGGTTTGGAACAAGAGTACACTATGCTGGACAATGATGATTGGGGTCTGGGTTGGCCTAAAGGAGGCGGTTTCCCTGCTGTAAAATATGAATTCTCATATTGTGGTGTGGGTGCAAAATATATAGCCGGGAGAGATGTATGCGAAGCTCACGTCAAAGCATGTCTATTTGCTGGCCTTGATTTTGAAGGCACCAACGCTGAAGTGATGTATGCCTGCTGGGAGTGGCAAGTAGGCACTACTCTTGGAATTAAAGCTCCGGATGATTTATGGATGTCACGTTACATTATGAATCGTATCGGCGAGGATTATGGAGTAGTCATCACGTACCACCCAAAGCCTTTCGGTCATTTACATCCAGGAATCGGCATGCATCATAACTTTAGTACGAAGAGGATGCGTTC
>NDFZ01005242.1:41847-61259 GCA_002192655.3 Mamestra configurata
TTTTTGGGTGATGGCAAAAAACCAGCAACAACAAATCACAGAAACTTTTGTTATGAGCTGTGCGAGATACATAAAGCGGAGGAGCCATGGTTCGGTTTGGAACAAGAGTACACTATGCTGGACAATGATGATTGGGGTCTGGGTTGGCCTAAAGGAGGCGGTTTCCCTGCTGTAAAATATGAGTTCTCATATTGTGGTGTGGGTGCAAAATATATAGCCGGGAGAGATGTATGCGAAGCTCACGTCAAAGCATGTCTATTTGCTGGCCTTGATTTTGAAGGCACCAACGCTGAAGTGATGTATGCCTGCTGGGAGTGGCAAGTAGGCACTACTCTTGGAATTAAAGCTCCGGATGATTTATGGATGTCACGTTACATTATGAATCGTATCGGCGAGGATTATGGAGTAGTCATCACGTACCACCCAAAGCCTTTCGGTCATTTACATCCAGGAATCGGCATGCATCATAACTTTAGTACGAAGAGGATGCGTTCCGACGGAGGATATGACTTCATTGTGGATTGTATCAAGAGGTTAGAAAAGAACCATATGAAGCACATGATACATTACGGAATCGATGAAGCAGGCAACAGAATGCGACTGTCAGGAAAATTTGAAACCTCACCATTTGATAAATTCTCATGGGGTATCGCTAACAGAAAGTCATCTATTCGTCTCCAAAGACACATTAAAGAGAAAGGTAAAGGGTTCATGGAGGATAGAAGACCAGGTGGAGACTGCGATCCGTACCACGTTTGTGGACTGTTAATGGAAACCTGCTTGGGGAGATCCGCTGATGCTCATGGCGGTGGCAAGAAGGGCGGTTGCCGCTGAAGGTGTTGCTTTTGGAATAGTACTTTTGTTGGTGTTTAGTAATTTACCGATTTGAAATAATTAATGAAGTTTTATTTATTTTGTTTACTCTTCTGTCGTCGAGTAAGGCATTTGTCTCAGCGCCGACGAGTAAGCGATAAGCTTTCGACTATTTTCTCGCTGAGGAAACGGGCAAAAGATATAGATCCCGTATGAGTAAAAGAATAGTCGATAGCTGGCTGTTCACTGCCGGCGAGAACTCTTACCACTACTTTGTTGCAGCGACAAGAGCTAACAAAGATTATGCTCAGCGGTGTTAGCTTGGCAGTCAGATCTCACGCCGAGAGTCCCAGCGGTCAGCTGCAGGAACAAATACCAATAGTGCGGATCTGAGTGCACATTGGTTTGCGCAGGAATGTTCCTCTCGGCTGGCCGGAGCGAGTGGTGCGAGTTGGCGAGCAGCGAGCACCGAGTGTGTGGTTTCTATAGTTTTGTAGGAATTACCGCCGGTCGGTCGCTCGGCCTGAGTTCTGACTTCTGACCGCCAGGCGAGTAGCTATTTTAATAGTGTATCATGTACCTATATGAGCATCGCTGAGCGAGTACCTTTTATCTTTGATGGCTCTTGTCTTGCTTGCTGAGACAAACTAATGGTAAGAGTTCTCGCCGGCAGTATGATCAGTCAGCGACTATAAATGTGTCTGTTTTACTCACCCGTGTGAGTAAAAGAGACACATATTATAGTCGTCCTATATTCGACCTATATTTTTTGTCCCTTTCCTCAGCGAGAAAATAGTCGATAGCTAATCGCTTCCTCGTCGGCGGTTGGACAATTGCCTTATGGCCGATTTACACAGAGCGAGCTATTTCGGGACAGCCTATCGAATAGCTGTACTGCAGCAATTCACGTTATGTGGACGCTTCATATATGAGTTACTATCCCTTCCGAGTTGAACCTTAGTTCGCATCTGTGTACTTCATTTTTAGGGTTCCGAATCTCACCTTTCTTCTTTTCTTCTTTCAGCTTATAGGATCACTTATGTGTCTGTCTATCTGTCCGCCTTTCACAGCCAGTCTTCTTCAAATCTACTGAACCGATTCAGTTAAAATTCTTTATCCCGCGGGCCGTAAGGCCGGACATATAAAAAACCAATGAGATTCTCATTTTTAACCGACTTCAAAAGGGAGGAGGTTCTATGTTCGACTGTATATTTATTCACTGAATTCTCCGCCATTATGGTCCGATTTACAAAATTCTTCTTTTATTCGAAATTCTATAATACCTACTCATCTGAGGTGTTCTCATTGTCACCTAGTCAGAATCTGATGATGGGATCCCAGGGAAATCGAGGGCAACCTTCAAATTTTAAAGACACATACAATGCTTTTCATATGCTTTCTAACGCAATTCAGATATTTGTGCCTGGTCATCATCATCTCATGTTGTTGAGCCGATGATGGAAGGTATGTCAGGATCTATTCTGATGATGGGATCTCTGTAAAAATATTTGTTCAGCGATATTTTCGCCAATTGTCAACCGATTTGGATGATTATTTTTTGTTTGGAAGAATTAATTCCCGGACTGGTCCCATTTCAATTTGGTGAAGAACTGATGAAGAACTTCGGAGGCAGGCAACGAAACTTTAATAAATGATAGCAAACCATACGGGATATCTAGCTGAAATCGCACGTCTGCTTATTGTTTACACCAGTTCATAAGATAACATCATACGCTGTGAAGAAGTACGCAGATGCATACAAGTCAAAAATTTACATGTTTTTTGTGTTATCCATTCGGGCATAACTTTATTGAACCGCTCTTGATGATATATTTTTGCGTTGGGTTATGTTATAGCTATAGTGCATTTGCATTGAACGTTGAACTTAAAAGATAAACGAGTGACCGCCTCAAATTAAAATCAATTAAATCTAGTAAAGTGACATATTGTTGGGTTTATGTCAATCTCAAAGCAAAGTAGGTAGATATTTAACTATGAGCTGGTCTGGACTTGGACTGCGAAAGGCACATAAAGCAACTCCTTAACGGCTAATAGCGCAACCACTAGTAATGGGAATAATTTAGTTGTGGGGTATCATGGGTATCATCACTAAAAAGTGAAAAATAAAAAACTTTTTTACAAATAAATGCAACCGACTTCCAAATAAAACACTACAACAAAACTGTTTAAAATAACTTTAATTTCGGAAGTAGCTGTCAAAAAACGAAAAAACAACCAAAAACACCGACCGACTCGTAAGCAGGTTCAATGGCAACAACTTCACGACGAATATTTTCTTGGAATGTAAATATTAAAAAAGTGACTTTTTATGGGGGTGACCTAGGTGGCCTGAGTATGTACCTACTTGGTGATTCATTTATTGGAAAAAAATAACCTCTGCCTCTCAATTGTAACTGTAGCTGTTTGCTATGGAGTGCCCCGCCTTGCTGATTTTTTTTTCTTTTTAAAATAATGTGCACTGTTGATTTTTTTATTCCAGTATGTTCTGCAATCTTGCTTATCGATTTACTCGGATTGCGCATAATAAAACTGTACATACTGCTCTTACTAAACTTGAAGAACATGCGCTAGACACCGTTCACATGGGCAGCTTGAAGCAGTCAGGATCAACAGCTTCAAGCTGCGACTGCATAGTAGTTTTTTTTTTTTTTAAGTTGGGTTGTCATCAAATGACTTCTTCCGCTCTGGGTGGAGCGGTAGGGCGTGTCAGACTCTTACTGATTAAAACCCATCCGTGTTCCTTCTAAAGCCGTTTGCGTTCCAGGGCCGCGGTGACTCTAGTACAGTACAGTGTTCTATTTGCAGTCATTCATAGTACTGCTACAGTGTTCTATTTGCAGTCATTCATAGACCGCTCGAGCAGTTGCGACTGCTCCGAGCGGTACAGGTACAATTCCATGCAACGCAGCCGATCGCAGCTGCACGCGATCTATCGCGTGGGACAATAGTCGAGAGTATGAGAATGTATGGCGCCGTTTTCGAGGTCTGCGACAGACGCGCGCGGCCTACTTCGGAAGCGTTGCCATAATTTTCATACTTAGACTATTGTCGGATCGATCGGCCGTGATGCACGGAATCGTATCTTTAACAGCACGGTGAAATAATTTAATCGTGCGGTCAAGCAGTTTCCAGGTTTACACTGACTTCTGGAGCTGTCGACTGCTCTCGCGCTGTTATTTCTCCGTCCGCGCTCTTTATCCCAACTCCATTCACGCACGCGCCCCACCCGCCTGCCTAATTGCCTAGCAGTTGAAACGAACTGCTGCAGCAGTTATCAATGGCAGCTTCAAGCTGTTGGCTATGACTGCACGAGCCACTGAAGCACGAGCATTGACATTGATAGCCAGTCAGTTTTTGAGGGTTCCGTAGTCAACGTAGGAACCCATACAGTTTCGCCATGCCCATCTGTCTGTCCGCGGTTCGGCCTAGAGACGCTTGGCATTATAAAGTTGGAATTTGGTACGAGTATATCTACATATTAAACACCGACAAAGTGGCAAAAGAACACGTAAAGTGGCGATGAATTTTTTTATCCTGTTTCCCATGGTGTGGGGTGTCGTTGGATAGGTAATTTAAAAATAACAAGGTTGTGCCCAAACCATTTTTCCACCCAAGGATCCGTTTGCGAAATATTAAGCTGTATATGTATTATAAGAGTGCAAATTTTTGAGAGTAAATAAGTATGTGTTTTTGAAGACGTGAAAAAATTCATGGTAGTAGCATATATAACGAATTGAGAAGGAAAACTATCACCGCTACCTAGACTTAACGAGTAATGTGTCGACCAACTTATAAAATGGAACTAGGTAAGTAAAAAAATCTTACTAATTCCATAGAAAATGACTTAAAAACCAAGTGTGTTTGTAAGTTTGTAATGTAATAATAATTAAGTATCTACATTTTACTATTTTTCTGGCATGATTTACGAGACGGGAAACTACGGAACCATAGACCAAAGAGTATAATAATAATATGCCCCACACTGTGCGTGGTCCGACACGCACTTGGCCGGCTTTTATTTGAGAATTTCATAATTGGGCTACTTAGGCCTTTAAGTCAAGTAGTTTGCCAGAAAATCAAGTTTGGGGGTCGGGTATAAACGAAAGAAAAAAAAGAAAGAATAATATTTATCACTCACTTTGTTTTTGTATGGCTCTTCATTTCATTTATGGATTACTTATGGATATCTATTTTCTTCTCTATGGGTGGAATAATATTGTGGATATGAGATATGCTGTAACGTTAATTTTAAATTTACCAAATATTCAGGAATTTGTTTTTTGTGTTTGTGATGATTTCACATTTTCAGTATCTACCTAATTTTAAAATATATTTTTTGGTACAAAATAAAGATTTTTTTTAATATTTATACGTTATTTATTTATCAAATGCAATGCAATTCGGGTTTCGCGGAAATCAGTTATATCCTGAGAATTCATTCGTCGTCACTCGGTAGATAATTAAGCGCGACCATCTCACTGTCAAATCCCACGGCTAGCTAGTTTTACTTGAAAAATTTCACAGCCTACCAAGATCTATCAAGCATTCCATTAATTTTTATTTTGTAATATTGAGAAATAGGTATTTTACAATAATATTACTATTTTTTCGTAAATATATCGATGTCGAGCAAAATAATGTCAAGACTTTTATGGAAAAACAACGTAATGTTAAAAGTATTTTCAATGATTGACATACGAAATTTCAGCCAAGAAAATTTTACGTCTGGGTTGTCGAAGATTAATACACCTTTGAATGCCTACTTCTATCATTTCATGAATTTAAGGTTACCAGAAAATAAAGTTTTTGCCACATACGTTTGGATCGATGGCAGTGGTATCAACTTACGTTGCAAGGATCGTATTTTAGACAAGGTGCCTTCTGCTTTATGTATGGTTCCGAAGTGGGCGTTTGATGGAAGTTCAACTGGACAGGCCAAAACTGATGACTCAGACACTGTACTATTACCAGTCGCCATATATAGAGATCCGATTCGCCAAAGTCCCCATATTATAGTACTATGCGAAACGTATTATGGCAACGGTACCCCCACTCCTACAAACCATCGGGCTCACTGTGCAAAGGTACTGAGCAAAATATCAGACCAAGATCCATGGTTTGGTATAGAGCAAGAATATACAATGTTTGATGCGGATCTGTGGCCATTGGGATGGCCGAAAGTTCGTGGATATCCCGTAACGGAGTCGAAGTTCTCATACTGCGGCATGGGCGAACATGTTGCAGGGAGGGATTTAGTCGAGTGTCATGCCAGAGCGTGCGTTTATTCCGGAATGGATTATGGTGGTTCTAACGCAGAAGTCATGAAAGGATCTTGGGAATATCAAGTTGGAACAACGATTGGAATCAAAGCTGCCGACGATTTATGGATGGGTCGGTATTTGTTAGGAAGAATTGCTGAAAACTTTGGAATTATCATTAGTTATCACCCTAAACCTGTAGGGAAGAACCAACCAGGAATAGGGTGCCACCATAACATTAGCACAAAAAAAATGCGAGAAAAAGGCGGAATAACAGAAATAGAACGAGTGTGTAAAGACCTGTGTGCCAAACATGAACATTTTATGAAAAATTACGGACTAGGAGACGGTCAAGAAAACCGAAAAAGATTAACTGGGAAATTTGAAACTGCTTCTTATGAAAAATGTAGGTGGGGAGTGGCTGATCGTAGTGCTTCGATAAGATTACAAAGAAGTGTTGAAGTAGAAAAGAAAGGTTTTTTAGAAGACCGTAGACCTGCAGGTGACTGTGACCCATACAGAGTCTGCGCTCTTTTAGCAGAAACATGTCTTCGATAACAAAAATAAATAAATATAGTTTGTGTTTATACTCAAGAGATTAAATTTCGGTAAAAAGTCATTCGATTATTGTAAAAATCTGTTAGATATCATATTACCCAGTCATGAATCAGAAACTTGCAACAGTAGCCCGAGTGACCTCATAATTCACCTGGCACGCCCCGCTGTTGGTGCAGCTGCCCCTACGGTAAGCGCGGCTAATGCTTAAGCCGTGTCTATAAGAGTAGCGGCCCTCGCCCTGCAATGGGACAGCTGCAGACTGATATTGTCTATTGTAAAACGAAAAGTTCGTGCGTACCTTACACTAAAAAGTTTAATAATAATGATTTTATAGATCAAATCAAGTATCTTGACTTTGCTCGCGAGGTTGCCGACATGTGGGAAGAGGGCTCAGCAATCATTGTACCGAAGTCGTGTCAGCCTATGGCTTAATAGCCACGAGCCTCGATCAACACCTTAGGAGGCTCTTGTTAGGCAGCTGGATCAAGAGCTTAATTCAGAAAGCGTTACTTCTGGTCACTGCTCGCATTGTTAGGAGATCCTTTCTCGGGAGCTCTGACGCGATTACCTTGGACCCTGATTCCGAAGCTTTTATTTAGAAGTAACTGGCAGTCAAAAAATGCTTTACCAAAAGAAATTTTGAAACAAAAAGAAGTAAAATGACATAAGATTAGAATAATTCAAAAATATATCATCAAAAGAAAAGCGTATCTAAAAATTAGTAAAAAAATTTTAGCAAAATTTTCGTGTTCTTTATAAAAATAAATTAAAAGTAATAAAAATGGCAGCTATTCTAAGAAAGTGTGTGTCGTTATTCCGGACGCGTAAATCTCTTCCTCATACTAAGAGGACCTTAATGGCGCATAACATAAATCACATCCTAAACAAAAAGGTAATGGATCGTTACATGAGACTTCCTCTGCCCTGTAATAAAATATTAGCAACCTACGTGTGGATTGATGGTTCCGGCATCAATTTGAGAACCAAAGATCGCATCTTGGATTGTGTTCCATACAGCGCAGACGCTGCACCCAATTGGGCTTTCGATGGCAGTTCCACTGGCCAAGCCACTACGGATAATTCTGACACGACTTTAAAACCGGCTGCCGTCTATCGAGATCCCTTTCGAGCTGATCCTCACGTCCTTATTTTATGTGAAGTGTTTTTGGGTGATGGCAAAAAACCAGCAACAACAAATCACAGAAACTTTTGTTATGAGCTGTGCGAGATACATAAAGCGGAAGAGCCATGGTTCGGCTTGGAACAAGAGTACACTATGCTGGACAATGACGGGTGGGGTCTGGGTTGGCCTAAAGGAGGCGGTTTCCCTGCTGTAAAATATGAGTTCTCATATTGTGGTGTGGGTGCAAAATATATAGCCGGGAGAGATGTATGCGAAGCTCACGTCAAAGCATGTCTATTTGCTGGCCTTGATTTTGAAGGCACCAACGCTGAAGTGATGTATGCCTGCTGGGAGTGGCAAGTAGGCACTACTCTTGGAATTAAAGCTCCGGATGATTTATGGATGTCACGTTACATTATGAATCGTATCGGCGAGGATTACGGTGTAGACATCACGTACCACCCAAAGCCTTTCGGTCATTTACATCCAGGAATCGGCATGCATCATAACTTTAGTACGAAGAGGATGCGTTCTGACGGAGGATATGACTTCATTGTGGAATGTATCAAGAGGTTAGAAAAGAACCATATGAAGCACATGATACATTACGGAATCGATGAAGCAGGAAACAGAATGCGACTGTCAGGAAAATTTGAAACCTCACCATTTGATAAATTCTCATGGGGTATCGCTAACAGAAAGTCATCTATTCGTCTCCAAAGACACATTAAAGAGAAAGGTAAAGGGTTCATGGAGGATAGAAGACCAGGTGGAGACTGCGATCCGTACCACGTTTGTGGACTGTTAATGGAAACCTGCTTGGGGAGATCCGCTGATGCTCATGGCGGTGGTGGCAAGAAATGTCGCTAACGATATGGGTGTTGCAAAATGATATTGTTTTTGGTTAGTTATTCATTTACTGTAATTTTAATAAATGAAGTTTTTTTATTTTATTTTGGGCTTATTTTTCCTTATTTCTGTGGTTAGACTAAGGCACTTGTCCCACTGGCAAAAGCGGCTGACTATATTCTTCTAATGGTAGTGGTACATCATCATCAGCATCGCTAGCTTCGCCTGAAATACAATAAATCATTGTTACTATATAAGTACAAGGCTAAGTAAATGATTATTTAACAATATTAACATGTTTTGCTCATAATAGGTACTAATCCTAAATATTAGCTCGCTTAGGTATCTATCTGTCGTCACTTGTCACTCGTCACTTGTCAAATTCGTAATAACTAAATATAAATACCTAGTCAGGCAATGAGGCGCCGCTCGGGTGCAAGTATCCCCCCCCCAAAAACATGAAGCTCAAGTTTGTAGGGCACCTCAGGATAACCCGAATAAAAGCTTTTCGTGAAGGTAAACTCTTCAAAGGCTTATGTCATTGAAGGGGTTACCTAACCCCTTCAAGTGGTTACCATTATAAAGGTGTTAACTCGTACAAAAGGTAACACTGCGATATGAGTTAACCCATGTAGGAGGTATTCCATGAAGCACACCCAAATGAAGCACACCCAGACGAAGCACACCTAAAGTATTCCACTTAGCACACCCGTAGGTGGGCTTCAAATAAAAATTTAAAATAATTAATTTCCTATTCCACGAAGCACACCTACGAATATCACTCGCATAGTGCGGGGACTAAGAAATAAAAATGTCGATAGAAGAAAATATTTATTATTTAAAAGACTTACTTAAATTTCTAACATCATTCAGTTTCATTATAATAATGTGGCACAATATTTGACATTTTTGTAATCTTACTATTTAAAATCACAGATTGTTTCATAATTATCTTTCCAAAAAAAATTTTAGTTTTTAACTATTTTTCTATTATTTTCCTTTTTTGTGCTCTTAATAAAATCACAGATTGTTTCATAATTATGCAATAAAAACTTGGACAAATATCAAAAACATTGTAAATATAGTTTTCCATAGAGATCTATGTTGATGTTTTCTTATAGCTACTTTGATGTTGATGTTTTCTTATAGCTACTACTTAACTAATAATAAAAATACTCTAGTTTTATGTAAAATCACAGACTGTTTAAAATCACAAATCACAATCTTTAAGATTCTTAAATAATCTTGAAGAAATGGGCAATTTAGTATCTAAACTTATCAATTAAATAAATTATTATTAATCAGAATCTTAATTTCTCTAGACAATGTCCAACTGAAATTAAGCCATTTTTATAATCTTTTATTGTGTTTTCGATTATATTATTTTTTATTTCAGCATGTTTTTGATGATTTGAATAACCCATTTTTACTATAATTTCGGCATAATTATTGCATATTTTCTTCTATCGACATTTTTATTTCTTAGTCCCCGCACTATGCGAGTGATATTCGTAGGTGTGCTTCGTGGAATAGGAAATTAATTATTTTAAATTTTTATTTGAAGCCCACCTACGGGTGTGCTAAGTGGAATACTTTAGGTGTGCTTCGTCTGGGTGTGCTTCGTTTGGGTGTGCTTCATGGAATACCTCCATGTAGGGGTAACCCTGTCAAATGGCTTAGCTCTTAAGCGGGGTTGTCCGTTCCCTGTCCACCACCGACGAGGAAGCGATTAGCAATCGACTATTTAATTAGCAAAGAGATTGTATATTCAATAACTCTCACGACTATGGATCGAGAAAGACTCGTATGAAAGATCCTATTATTTCTAAAGCCGTATAAAATCAGCTTTCGGTCCCATTCTTTTTGCTAACCACTGATACGATTTCGAAGAAAATGTAGATAGTATGGATAAAGCCCTAATGTTTGAACCTCACGACCTACAGAACTTAAAACCTATGCAAATCGAAGAATGGTGACCAAGATTTATGGTGCGTCAATCAGACATTTAAATTTTAGCAAGGTAGATAGGTAAGTACCTTTTAAAGTAGGACGGCACTAGGCGAAACTGCGCTGCAGTGGACCGACGCGACGCGACATTCGATGAAGTTCGGTAAACCGTATTAGAACGGCAGCGATGCGACAGTTTTGTCCGTGAGTTGGTCGGAAGGAGCTCGTGGCTAAATAATAACAGCCGCACTGGTCAACAGATCTTCAAGGTTAAGCACCGCTTGCCGAGGTTGGTCTGTGGATGGGTGACCATCTTAACATACCGAGACTCCTCCGTGCCTCGGAAAGCACGTTAAGCCGTTGGTCTCGGCTGTCATTTGTAGATCTTTGGCAGTCGTTAGGCAAGTTCCTCTTTTTGGTAAAGAGAACAAGATAATGTTGGTGGGGTTCACTGCTAGCTGGTATATTTTTACACGTGTTTACATGTTTACCGTTTGTTATTATGGTTATGTCATCAGCGTAGCCAACGGTAAAGTATCCTTTATCGTTGAGTCTTTTAACTAGGTTTTCTGCGACGAGGTTCCATAGTAGTGGCGAGAGGACGCTCCCTTGGGGGCAACCTTTCGTCACGATGGCCGTTGTTGTGTTATTTATGGTGACTTGCACAGCTCTTTGCTTGAGCATGTTTGTGATCCAGCCGCCGGGAATGAAAATGACTTTCACTTCGCGCTAAGCCCTTACGTGTCTGTGTGCTACGCAGGCTTGGTAAAAACAGCAACCATGGTGTTAGGATTTTTTCTCCCTATTGTAGTAGGGCTGGGAAGATACCATCTAGTCCTGTGGATTTATAAGGCTGGAAGGTCTTAAAGCCCATGCTATTCGATCTTCTATCACTATGCTACGGGCTGTAGACCTGTCTTGATCAGCAGGTGTCCGTCCCGATTCGCCCGCCCTCGTCGTGTCCTCGAGAAGGTTACAGGGAAGTGCGTTTCCAGAAGGACCCTACTGGTCTCTTGATATGATTGTGTGTATGAGTCATAAATCATATGTCAGGTTATTTCAGTGTGCCAAGAGTGCGATCCTATTCAGTTGATGGGATCTTCCTTACTCGTGCAGCTTCGTTGTTTGATTCTATGGGGTCATAGAATTTCCGCCAGGCAGTTCTCCTGACGGTTCTGATTTATTTCTTGAAGGTTTTTTTTTGTATATCTCCCAGTCTTGTAGGAGTCTGGCTGAAGTAGATGAAATTCCGTATATTAATAAAAAAGATAGGAACAAGCCGCTCTTTAAACAACTGGCCCCCTTCCAACAGCGTAGGCTATGACCGTAGGGTCACTTCTAAGTAATAAGCGTCTAACCGCTCGGGCTAATCCCCGTTGCTTCGTCGTTATCCTCACCTAGATTTATATAAACAAGAGTAAAACGAGGAAACGACCAGGATAGGGTTCAAAAGCTCCCACTTAATGAAAAAATGTAACACGTACCTTCTTGAAAAATGAGATTCATTATATACTTAAATGACATGTTATATTATAACTAGAGAAATAAAAAGCATTCTGATTCTGGGAGTCCAGTGTTTTTTTGCTCTATTCAATTGTTTGCGTAGTGTACTTCTGTGTTGGTTAAGTTCAGCATTCCTCCAAGGGTTACCCTTACCCCTGGTGTGTGATGCCTTTAGTTTGCAGCGCGTATGATATGCTTCAGTTATGTAGTCGGTTAGTTTTGTTACTGTGTGTGTTTTCTAGTTCAATGGGATCTGTTATTGGAGCCTAGCTAGCCGAGAAGCTAGGAGGCGCTTAAATTCAGGATCGGCGCGCTAATCGGTCTATCACCACCATATCCAGTTATTTCGCAGCAATAATCCTATCAGTGATGATAGACCGATCCCAGTACAACGGGACATGGTCATTTTCGAAAACTGGGTCGGGCGTTTATTGTATTTTATTTTATGTCTATGTGTTTTATCGTATGTGGACCAAAGTCGTCACAGTCGCAGAGGACCCAATGGACCCCTTGGTCCATTGGGTCCAGAGCAGGGACTGCATACCGATATAATTTTGGTATCGATATCAAAATATCTATATAAATACTGATATTTAGGTATCTCTTTATCGATACTGATACCGATATTGTTTTTCGGTATACTAATATCTATACTTTAATGGCCTATATCAGTATCGATACCGATATATTTACAATAAATACCCCTGTGGCCGCGTCATCTTTGTCTTTCGGCTGATATGATGATGATGATTATGTTTCCCGACCCGTCTGGTAAGGGTCGTGCGTGTGAATTTGGGTTTCTGGTGATTTGATGTGTTAAGATGGCTGGATTGGCTGGTTTGTATTTTTTATCTTAAAAGTTTTTTTTTTTCGTTTGTTTCTAGACCGAAAAGGCATGTACGTTCGAACAAATAAAACATGGTGAACACGAACATCGAACACGAAACATTTGGTTCAAAGCGATCACGAACACCATACCAACGAACACAGCTCGGCTTCTGATTACGCTTCACCACCCGCTCTCATTAGTATCCATGAATTCACCATTGGTGGTAGACAGTGAAGTAGATGACTGATGCCCCGCGCCGCCGCGTGCTTACCCCTCAAGTTCGGTACAAATAATGTTGCATTAAATTTCTTCGAACACCGTCCACGCAGAATAACGAAATGGAAAAAACAACCGTGGAGCATCCACCGTACGCACATGCGAATAAAAGTGTTCGATGTTCGTGGTCACTGTCCTTGTTCGTCCTAGCCTACACGCCTTTAGGGTATGTCTAAAGTCTAATCTGAGAATATAATAAGTACCTATCTAACTTATTTCGGTAATAAGGTAGGTAAGTAAGTAGCAATAATGTAATTTAATGTAATTTACCTCATCTAAATCGAGTGAAATCGCTTCGTTCTAAAATGGTTTGTTGGCACTTACGTGAGGTTGGTACTTACCTTTTTATCGGTAAGTCAAAGTCAAAGTCAATCAATATCGGTATTAAAGATGAAATTTGTGTGACTCAAACACAGGTGTGTAACGTAAATGAATGAATTTTGAATATGAAGACCTCCATATTCACTTTTGAAGCAAATGGGTTATTAAAATTAGATATGAAAATTAACCATTCCCCCCATATCTCCGAAACTACTGAGCCTAAAATTTTGAAAAAAATACACTTGTGTGCCTTTTCTTTCTCAAGATGATATGTGCTGATAGATTAAAAAGTATCGCGTTCCTGAATAATGCAATTCGCGCCTCCGCAGCAACTGAGCGTTTTTGTTTCGCTATATGTGATGATGATCAATAAGATTACAGCGGTTTAGCCCGGGAGAGGGTAAAAAAATACATTATACATTTACAACCTAAAACGATAAAGGGAGTTCTATAGATAAACCATACCATACCATAATTAAAATCATCATAATCATATCAGCGAAAAGACATCCTCTGCTGGACATAAGCCTCTTCCGAGTGTCGACAACAACCGACCATGTGCATCCATCGGCTACCCGCGACCCTCACCAGGTCATCGGTCTACCTTGTGGGAGACCTTCCAACGCAGCGTCTTCCGGTACGCGGTCGCCAGCTGACCTTTTCAGCCCCATCGACCATTCTGCGAGCAATGTGCCCTGCCCGCTGTCACTTCAGTTTGGCGATTCTTCGGACTATGTCGGTTATCCTTGGTTCTCTTGCGGATATCATCATTTCTGATTCGATCACGCAAGGAAAATCCAAGCATTGCACTCTCCATTGCCCTTTGCGTAACTTTAAGCCTTCTGATGAGGCCCATTGTGAGCGATCACGTTTCAATTTCACGTCATCACTGGCAACACGCACTGGTCATAGACATTCGTCTTGAGACACTGTTATATGTGTGACGAGAACATACCACACAACTTCCCGAACGCCGCCCAGCCGAGTCGGATTCGACGGTTGACCTCTTTCTCGAAGTAATCCCTACCTAGGGACTGTTTGTCCAAGGTGGGGACATACTCGTCTACAACTTCGAGTGTAGAGTCCCGATCGATCGTGGATAATTAAAATACTAACGTTGAACGCGCCCCGGAGTACTGGTAAACCCCACAAGCAGTGTGGCATGTTCACTCGCTAGCCAGGAATGCCATCTGTCTAAGTATCTACACGTCTCCCCATCCCGCATAAATAAACGGACGCTTTAAATAAATCTTCGCATAATAAAAAACTTAGCAATGATTTTAGCAATTAATTTAGGGGCGCGTGGAGGCCCATGGAGGCGAAACTTAGCTGCCGTGGCTAATTGCAGAAGGGCAAAGAGAGCTCCCGCGCGATCTCATGGCGGTATGGAAAGAGCAACTGTCGCAACCCAGCGCTGCGCACGTGCAATCGTGGCGAAAAACTATCAACTTTAAGAAGAGGTTACAGAGGCGCCACGGCGTTCTCACCTTCCGTCTGGTGCAGGTCTTCACCAGACGGTAGAACACGCCCGGTTGCCACCATTGTGTCTATCGTCCGGAGGACACGATGGAGCATATGGTGAAGGTCTGCCGCGCGGAGCACCCCTGTATCCTAGTAACTGTGATTGGTGGCGACGAGATATCGTCGTCAGAGGGAGGTTCGGAGATGAGAGACAGTCACCTTCTTCTGCAAAGCAGTAATGCAAGCAGGCAGGAGGCGAGACGCGTGAGGAAGAGGTAATCCTCACGCCCCAGCCGTCGTAGGAGACGCCTTGGGCGTTGGGAGTCGCAGGGCGATCCGGCCACCGTAGGCGCGGGCCTGTGGACGACGAACGATGGGTAGCTCGCCGTCCGATAAGGACCCGGTTCATGTCGATGGTGCATGACGTTCTACGCGCGCCTCAAAGAGATGTTAGCATAATTTACGGGGCTCGCTAAGGCCAATGTCAGCGAGGTTTACGTATTTGTTCGAAAGAGTTACCGCGGCCTTGGAACGCAAAGGACATTTGAAGGGTGGGTTTTATTCAATAAGAGTCTCACACTCGGGAGTAGTCATTTGAAGATATTACATCCACAAAAAAATAGGTTGTGGTTCTCGAGTTTAAAAACTTTTTGTCCAGTACTGTGAATATGACGTACTTTCTTGCAAAGTTTCATCCGCAATTTCACCATCTTATCTTATGACGGTATTTCTATAACAATAGAAATATGTTGTCATTGTTAAGTAGTTTAAGGCCTCTGTGAATTCAAGATGGAGGTGATTTTATAAAATCAGATGATTTTGAAGCAATTAAAAGCCAATATATATGGACATCTCTCCAAATGGAGACCTAAATACACTTATTCGGAAAAGCTACCAATACGAGGACTTGTATACACACTGGAAAAAAAAGGCCCCTGTTTGGGGAGTGACTGGAGAGGTGCCACGGCGTCCTCACCTTCCGCCTAACGCAGGTACCCACCGAACACAGATGTTTCGGGAGGTGCCTGTTCCGGATTCTGCGGGAGGACACGACTGGGTGTCAGGATTGTGAGGACGGCCCGTAGGACACGGTGGAGCACCGCCGTGTCGTCGTTTATGCGATCGACGGCGGCGACCTCTCATGTCTGGCCCTGGTTAAATCCATGGCCCGGAGCGAGGAGGCTTGGGAAGTGGTCACCTCCTTTTGCGAAGCAAAACTTGCCAACGTATTAGGAGGCGGGCCGTGCGAGGGAAATACAAAGCCTTCGCCCCTACCGCCACTACAGAAGAAGACGTCCCGGGCGTCGGGAGTCGCAGGGCGATCCCCGGCCAACATAGGTGCGGGCCGGTGGACGGCGAGCGTTGCTGGGCGCGCCATTGTCTCGTTCTTTCATCACTTGTCTCTTTCGTATAGGCGGCAGAGCGGCAACAATACGGCGGAGAATTTTGAGTAAAATAAAATTTATGATTTTCCATTTTATACAGATTATACAGTACCTACTTACAAATGAAAAGACATCCTTTTTGCCTGGTAGAACCGTCGCAGTATAATTATTATTACACTTTTTAAACGCATAACTTGGCGTTTTTGTTTTCTTTTTAATCCAATAACCTGCTTAGACGTACATACGTTCGAATCGCGGCCAGACGCCAGCGGACTGACTTGCCTCAAGGAAGTACCTTGGAATTGTATTGCCGCGCAGACCTCGTTAAAAAGTATGTACGTATACAACATAATTAAATAAAGTAAATAACTAACATTAAAATTATTGTTCCACACCGGGCATTTCGATTTCAAATTGGTTGTGTTTACATTAAAATACCTATACTTAACATTATTTTGCTTTTTACGCCCCATCACATCAATCACAGAAACGTAGAGCTATGTCAATGCAGCTAAAACACAGAAAACTACATTTTCAAGCAATAAGCTAAGCACGACGTCGATCGTTCATGCTGCGTTTGATCAAATACTACTCAATGCACTGTTGCCGTTCCGTAACGCGCCGAGACCGCACGACGCTGCCGCGCAGCCCGCCCGCGCGATCTCGCAACGTTGCGTTGCAGCCTGATATCAGTATTGAGTATAGATAAAATTATCGATACTTTTATACCGATACTCAAATAACTGATACAACTTATCGATATTTAGCCCAGTTATCGATTCCGGTATTGATATTTTCTTTAAAATATCGATATATTATATTGTTGTCTTTGGTCCCTGGTCCAGAGGGCCTCGCTAGAAATTTCAAATGGAATGAGGCACCAACCGACGATTATCCCTGTACGCACTACGAAAGTATACCCAAGGACAATCCCCGGTTGGTACAGGACTATTGCAGAAAATGGAAACACAAGATGAGAGGATGGGTTTGGGTGGTTTAGTGGACTGATTATCGTAAAAATCAGTCCACTAAACTACCCAAACCCATAGCCTTTAATCTAAGTATATAGTATACGTACTATGAAAGAATTATCGGCCCGTAAATGCAAGGCGGAGATGAGGAACGAGACCTCCCGGGAGAACAGATTCGTGGGGTCGCTACTGCCCAACAGCTCGCCACAAAACTGCCCTGCGGATTGTATTTCTTTTTGTCTGGCCCCTCACCCTAGATATGATCTAAGATTTATTGGGGCCCCACCACGGCGTCAGCGTAGAGATACGGCGTAATTATTATTATATATTCTGTCCACGCGATAGAGATCGATCCATAGAGCATAAAGGATTTATCCTTGTCGCACTGTACTGTTGTATTGAGATATTGAAATTAGTTGCAATGCCTGGAAGTAATGAATCTATTATGCACCTTATGAAAGATTTAAAATCGTGCCTTTTTGTCGCCTTAACTTTCATGCCCAGACATAGTAGTGATATCGGTGGCAACCAGCATTTTTTTGGATCAGCGCTTCTGTTGTCGCATCGCCAGCGACTTTTTATCGCTGCTTCGTGTAACGTGCATATTTTTTTAAATTGTCAGCGAGCTGCCGACGACTAACGCCTAAATTTTTCGTGAGTAAAAGATGACCGTGTTTGTGGACGACTGTGATCGCCTCTAAACCCTGAAAAATTGGCAACCCTGTATAAATATTATTTTTAAATTATAATGTATTTTATAATAAAATAAACTTTCGAGGAAAGGCTAATTATGAAAAATATTAATAAAAAGTGTCACTATAAAAATGGCATGGCGTAAGCCGAAGTCCGTACCCCACAGGTGGTGTCCCTAACGAGCGGTCATTTAGTTTTTAATTTAGTTTGTGAGCCCTGCTTGGGGGGGGGGGCCTTAAGCTAAAGAACCACCACAAACGGGGAGAAATTTCAGTGAGCAAAAACAAAACAACAACAGCAATTCAATAATGGCAGTGTCAATTTTATTAGTGCTGCTTTCGCACAGGGTGAGCTTTCCGTTTTTAACCCTATCGCCAGAGAGTTGCCGGCAACTTAATAGTGTGGGCTCAGCATTACATAGAATATTAGTGTTATTTTTGTCTCTGGTCACAATATAGATTTCTGAAAACCATAGACAATAATTTAAAAAGAAAACTGTGCCGCCATTTTCATTCTTTTCTCTATTCCTTTTCGTCATATGGCGTATTAGGTGCGTTCGCTTACGTCCGCCATATTAAATGAAATCAATAAAATAAGACAAAATGTCGCCTTACTAAAGTGCGTGAAAATAATCCAACAACATCCAGTTATTGTGTGATTAAATCATCAAGAGGATCACAATGGAGAATTCCTACGGTGTGGGGGTTGTTAACAGATACGCTCTTTTCTTGGACGATGAGTCCGATCCTCTTGATGCGTTAAAAGCGCGAGAGCAAGCGAAGGAGCTCAAAAAGAAGACCAAAGAAGCTGAAAAGGAGAACAAGGGCAAACCTGAGACTACTAAACCTAAAGGTAGCGCTCCCGCTATCAGGAAGGGTATCAAGGAAACCCAAAATGTTAAGCCTCAAGAAAACAGGAGTGGTGAGCAACAGAAGCCCAAGGGTCCTGTCAGACCTACTGAGCGCAACACCGAACGTCCTCCTCCGCGTCGCCGCGAGGAGCGGCCACAGAACGGTGCCGTCGAGAACAAGGAAGGAGCACCTCGACCACCCCGGCGTGAGTTTGGTGACCGCAGGCCCAACTTTGAGCGCCGCAATTTCAGCGAGAATCCTGAGGGAGCCGAGCGCCGTGGGCCGAGGCCGCCGCGCGAACCTCGCGAGTCTCGCGATAGTCGCGACGGACCGCGCGGGCCGCGTCCGTACGACAATAGAGGCAAGCGCGAGTTTGACAGGAGATCCGGCTCCGACAAGACCGGTGTGAAGCCGGTGGACAAGCGTGAGGGTGCTGGTCCTCACAACTGGGGCACGCTCAAGGATGACATTGACGAGCTCAACAAGACCGGTTCTGAAGGTGAGGTGGCCGAGGAGAAGGCGGCTGATGTGGCTGGCGCCGGCGACGGCCAGC
>NDFZ01005242.1:62273-75514 GCA_002192655.3 Mamestra configurata
GTGAGGGAGCCTGAGGTCGTGGAGGAGCGTCCACCGCTGCGTGCGCAGGCCGCACCGCCTAAGGTTGATGACAGCAAGGATTTTCCCTCTCTTGGCTAGTATCACAGTGAGCCTTCGCTCTTCTCCCTTTCGATAGAGTTACAAATTAAAAATATTGTATGTACCGTTATTTTTGAAGTAAATATACAAAATATTTACACAAGCGTGTATTATATTACATAAAATTTAGTTGATTTCTTCGGAAACCACCTTTCAATTTACTTATTGACTTGGGTTCAAATTTCGAGTTATTGATTTGGGGGTTGACTAGTCTTGCTCGCGGATCACATAGGATGTTTCAGAGGGGGAGGATAATTTTTAAGAGTTTTAATTTTGATTCACATAGCTACAGTATGCATACGCAACTATAACAGTAGCTTTTATCATATTGTAATCACAGCTTATGATTTAACTTTGAGTTTTGTGGAATAAGGATTTTAAAACTTACTGACTGTGACAAGCTATGAATTAACTCCGTCACAATTTAGAGTAGAACATGCAAAGTAACCCTTGTTGCATTTTAATCAGGAGTTTGTGTGGACAAATGCAGACTTTGGGAACTGTAAATAGTTGATATATGTTAAAAGATAAGGTCTTAAAAATAACAAGGTTGATTTTTGTTGTTACACAACTTCAGAAAAATAAACATTTTGTATGTGTGATATTTTTCTTAATCATTTTCCTATTTTTCTGTATTCCTCCCCCAGCCTATCTAGTAGCGTATTATTAACATGTTGAGTTAAGCTCTACATATGTATGTACAAGTCAGAAGTAAAATAAAAGAAATATTATTCAAGTAATGTTGTATATTGACACATTTTATCACTTTCACACAAAAACAATTTACTTAAAATTTAGAGATAATAAAACAATACACATTTTGAGTTAAATATTCAACATAATAGAACTATTACTTACAAAAATAAACATCAATTACACAGTAGTGTAGAGTTGATAAGCACAATAAATAATATATTTACATTACAGTTGAGACATTAAATACTGTTCTAATCTGCATGTTGGGATGGACAACAATCATTTGTCATGAACTGCTGTTACTAACTATAAACCAGTTCTTATTTATATACCAAAGGAACTTTTAATCAACTTCTCCCAACTTGCATATTCATGACTTATATGTTTTATAGATAGTAAGAATGGTACACTATAAGTTACAGAACTTTAAAAGAAAAGACTGCGGGTAGTGGAGATTCCACAGGAGATACATTATCAAAATATACAATTGCTTAATGTAGTTCAAACATATTATAGATAATAATAATTGTAGCTGACTAGTGTTGCTTTTAATTGAAGATTCAAAACTTATTTCATAAACAAATATTTTTAAATTATTCTTATTAAGAGGTAAGTTGCGAATATTAAATTATTTAGCTTCATGAATACATTTTAGTGCAAAACAAAAATACATACCAAGTGTTCGCAATAATTTAAAATTAACTGTTCTTATCAAGGGTGATAAAGGTTACATTTTTAATATTATAAATTAGTGACGTAAAAGCGTAATTACTAAACACAGGACTTGAGTCCCATTTCACAGCCACAATATACGTTCACTTATAATAAAAGCGATAATAAAGTACAAACCTCGTAGAATACGCGGCCAGTTATAATAATAAATACCTAGGCACATCTACACGTTTAATAATTAAGACTGCTAAAATACCCCTATCTTTGTATGTCCATTACACTATCAATTGACTATTATTTACATTGACAACAAATCTTGTGATTAGTCACAATTATTTACAGCTGCAAATGTATTTTCAATACTTCATACAGCACTTTCAAACTCGGCGGTCGAATAAACCAAATTACATCATGTTACTAAGTGTGTTCATTTCAATGATCCAGTAAGTTTCTCGTAATAACATGTATTTATTTACTCATATCTTTATTACCTCGTTACACGGCAAATAAAATGCGGTTAAAAAGCCAATCATGGTGAATGGTGGTCAAATTATCAGGTTGGCCAGATAACAGATTTTAGGTAGGTACCACAACCACAATTGGCCATCTATCGTTGGACATGATGATAAGTCATTGTCGGGCCGATTCTCGATTCCAATCAAGGTTATGCGAAGCAGACGCTACTAGAGCGCTCTAGGTAAAGCTCGTTATGAATTGCTACATTTTCGAAAAATCGAGCTGAATAGAGCGTCGAAAAGTGGTGCAACAGTCGGGCAGGTCGATGCGTTCACTCGATGCCGAAGGTGTTGGTTTCCTCGACGGCAAGCAGCAGCTTCTCGTGCAGCAGGTGCGGCGTGGGGTAGGGCGGCAGGTCCAGGCGGTTGAAGCACGTGTGCGCGCGCGGCAGCGACTCCACGCGGCCCCAGCGCTCGATGCAGAAGCGCCGCGGGCCCGTGGAGCCGCGCAGCGCCGAGAAGCCCTCGTAGGGGATGGACGACGTGCCCGTCACGAACTGCACCAGGCGCAGGCGCTGCTCGTTCGTGAACCTGCCAGAAACGTACCACGTTATAAATAATTCTTGTTTGATTGTCACGGGTTATACTTCCGCATTTTGATTAACGCTTTCGTGTTAAATAAGGAAGTGTGGATGTTAACCAGCATGCGATGGTGTGATGGCATCGTTTTTGGTAGTATGTATACGTCATAGGAAAATTACAGACTCCGTAAGATTGTTATAAATCTTTACTAAATTATCATTTCTGAATAAATTGTAAAAAAAAAACGTATTATTTATAATAAATCCCATTCAAATTCAATAGTTACCAATATACCCACCCGTCTTATTTAAAAAAAAATTTTTTTCACGCGATATTTTACAATCTTACGGCGTTTGCAAAAGACCAGCTTTGGGACATTTGTCGTGCGTGGGGTCTAAAAAGGTAGTGTACCTGTCGATGGCCTGCCAGAACCAGATGATGACGGGGTGCGCGTCGTGGTAGCCGCCGCGGTACTCCGTGTTGCTGCGCCAGTCCGCCACGTCCAGCTCGGGCGCGCCCGCGATCACCAGCTCCAGCTCCCGCGCGTCGAATGCCGCCACCAGCCGCGGGTCCACCACCTAGTAACGAAAAACAGGTTAGGAGTTAAGTTTATGCAGTAGAAATGGGGCCGCAAATATGAGAGCAGCTCCGTCCGCGAACATGGCGAACATTATAACGGTAATAATAACTATTTATAGGGATAAAAGATAAGTATCTTGTATAGGGCAGACCTGACCTTTCCGACTATACACGAAAAGCATCATCGTCACTCTAATCTAGCCGTCCAATGAGATGTCAAAAATATGGTGCAATAAATTTCAAATGCTCCGAAGTCTTACAAGCAGTATCAACCAGGGGGATCGTGTTACCTGGGTTGTGAAAGTCAGATGCAGACGCTCCATGTATAGTCAAAAAAGCTAGACAAAATATTATAGTTGTGACCATGGCTTCGCTCCCGTAACCTACATACATACCTACCTATTTTTGTCTTGTTTTTATACCTTCCTTGTAATCTGGCGAACAAATCAAAAAAAGAATTAGCCAAATCGGTCAAGCCGTTCTCAAGTTATAGCGTGACCAGGGAGAAATAGGGGTCCATTTTATATGTATAGATGTGTGCATTATAACTTTTTAAGCTTATGACATACTTACGAGTGTGGTGTACAATAATTGTCTACTCAGTACACTCACAACATTGTTTAAAAGTAGTTGCAAGTTAGCTGCCTGCATACCTAATAGCTTTGTTGACTGTACAATAAGTACCTATGTTATGGTGTTCAGCTAGATCCAGTAAGACGAAGCCGATTCCAACATTGGTTGTTGGTTGGTAGAACGCTAACCTGTAACAGGTGGTTCCACCACCTGTAGAAGGATAGGTCTTCTCAAAGGACTGACTGTCCTCAATTTTCACAAGGAGCGAAAGCCTATTTGACCTCCACAACTCAGTAACTGTGAAACACGATACCCTTTGCAAGACTGTGGTGTAAAATTGACTGGTTCTGACTCTAGAAGAAAAAAAAGAAAGATTTACATACGACAGCTAAAGGTTCTTTCAAGCTTATTTTCTAAAATACCTACATATTTAGCGTCATGATAGAATGGAGGAAAAAAAACCGGCCAAGTGAGAGTCGGGACTCGCGCACGAAGGGTTCCGTACCATTATCTATAAAAACGGCAAAAAAAACACGATTGTTGTATGGGAGCCCCCTAAAATATTTATTTTATTGTTTTTTTAGTATTTGTTGTTATAGTGGCAACAGAAATAAATCATCTGTGAAAATTTCAACTGTCTAACTATCACGGCTCATGAGATACAGCCTGGTGACAGACTGACAGCGAAGTCTTAGTAATAGGGTCTCGTTTTACCCTTTTGGTAAGGAACCCTAAAAACGGACCCCAAGTAACGTGGGTCAAGTTTCCTACAGTCGCAGTCAACTGGCCACAGGTCCTTTAATAAACACCTCTATGTCATATGAGTTACAGACAGCCCACTCTGCAGAGCCTGCATGGAGGAGGACGAGACAGCTGCACATCTGTATCTAGGCTGCCCAGTAGTCGCTGATTATTATAGGGGCAGAGTACTTCGGAAACCCAGGTACCTTCTGTGATATGGACACCAAGGCATTGCTGGCCGTCCTTGAGGAGCTGGGCTCGATTGAATGGCATATTTATCCCATCCGTATGCAAAACACACGCTTGGACGACTTACAATGTGGGATAAGGGCAACAAGATGCTGGTATTCAAGCTCACCTCGTGAAAGCCCCGCACGAGCCACTCGGTCTGCTCGGCCACGCCGCGCTCGACGCGCCAGCGCACCACGCGCTCGAGGTACTCCTTCTTGTTGCGCTCGGACACGGGCAGGTCGCGGCCGCCCGGCTTCAGCTCGCGCTCCAGCACGCGGCCGTCCGCCAGCCGCTCCGACACCGCGAATGTCAGCTCCAGGGATGATACGCAGCGCGCTGACTGGAATGTCGACACACACCGCTATTATTATACACATACTTATGTGTGGTACTTCAAGACTCATTTTAGGTTTTTTACCGGGTAAAAATCTGAAGTTGCTATTAAACATTTTATATGAGACCACTAGGTATGTACCACGTACCCACACCACCACGACCACGTAGGTACCTAGTGGTATCTTAGAAGCAACTCACTCAAGAAACACTGTAACTACGGATGCAACTTGGCGCTTTCTCAAATTTATTTATTTATTTAGTTTCAATTACTCTCTGCACTCACAGTAAGTACCAAAACGTACAGAGTCATAATCTTATTATAAATTATATTGCATACACATTATTATTGAATGTGAAATCGGATTAACAATTAAACTATTAAAAATTACATATTAAACGTGTTGTCCAGTCAGGATGAGTGGTAATGAATAGGTAAATTCCCTGACTTTACCAAAATTGATAAAATCAAAACTTCCGGGTGTGATAAGATAGATATATTTATGTGTCAGATGTATAAGACTGTGTCGAGGGACACTAAAAGCCCATGTTAAACGGTTTTTGACCAATTTATGGTGCAGTCAGGGATCCAAAGTGCACTCGCACTACAAATCAATCTATACCTGTTTTTTTATATTTCTATGATCTATACTAACATTATAAAGAGCAAAGATTCGTATTTTTGTATGAAACGAATAAACTTAAAAACTGCTGGACCGGTTTGAAAAATTCTTCCAGCAATGGATACATTATCAGCGAGTTACATAGGCTATATTTTATCCCCGTACTCCCACGGGAACGGGAACTACGCGGTTGAAACCGCGTGACGTCCGCTAGTTTCTGATAAGTTCATTGTTTGTAAAAGAGGGACTGGTTCACGACTGATGTAAAGTATATTCGTGGACAATGGACCTTTTTATAGATACCTACGAATGAATTTTAGACGCTTTTGTAGAGTGCTACTGCACTTTTGACCCTTGACTGTACGTTAGACGACGGCAGAACGCACCTATGGTCAGTAGAAGGCCATAAGTCAGTATTCAGTAAGACACTAATCAATATCCGTGGTGACTGGTCACTTGATCTCACCTGCAGCCATCGCAGTGAGGCGGCGAACTGCGCATCGAGTGCATCAACATCTTCGAGCGCGGGAGGCAGTCGCAGCAGCGCGCGGTAGAGGGCGCGCGTGAACCACGCCTCCAGCAGGTAGCCGTGCACCAGCGCCAGGCCGAGCACGCGCCCGGAGAAGCGGAACCTGAGGACAAACGTGGACGCCATCAGTATACTGCATCTATATGCTGACAAGTAATTTAGGGTGGATTTCACCAATGAAAATGAACATGGTCAGAGGGCTTAGTGCGAAAACATTCGCTTAGGTTTAATTGTATGAAAAAAATAACTGTTTTCCGTTATTGTCACAAGATGGCGCTTATTCTGTTTCAATACAAATAGATGTTTACCTACGCTAACGCGATCGAGAACGTTAATAAACTCACACTAAGGCCACTGTAGTGTTATTCTGTAACAATGTCACTGTGAGAACTTAGGTAAAGTTAGCGTTTAGTGAGCTGTCAATACGTAGCGTCAAATGGAACGTCAACTCACTTCACCTAAGTTTTCGAATTGCGAATACACATTGGTGATGTAACAGCTGTGTTACAGCCTCCTCTCCGGCTTGCTTTCAAGAACTCAACAAGGAGTTACTCCACATTCGTTTTAACGTTACAATAACTTATCACCACGTGCTACGGTGGTATTTTATACCAAAAGAGAAGAATACCAAAATCATACTTTAAGTACCTACATATAATATGTACATACTGATATTCAGCTGAATCCAGTTTGACCGGAAGACGACCCCAATATAATTGGGAAAGGCTAGGTAGATGATGCTGAAGTACTTATAATATGTAGCAATAACACACCGTTAAAACGTATGTATCGTATCGTATAGGTACCTAGCTAGCTACTTTGTGATCTCACATGCTGGACTAACTCAGTCCACATAAAATTACCACGTGACCTAAATAATACTGTATTCAAAATATATAGAAAATGTCTCCAACTCCGCTCAAAGTATTACCTACAGAGCACAGCGGTGCGTAGAAATCGTTACACATCAGTTAAATCGAAACAAGATACTATTAAATAGTTACTTCAAAACGTGCACAAAAACTAGGTAAATATGTCTGTTTGTTTGTAACCAAATACATGGTGTTTGGTGTAATCCGAGTCGCGGACGCTTCGGGTGCGCTTGCGCTGAACGACGCTGAGTAAAAATAAACACAGAGGGCGCTGGTGGCGGGGTAAAAATAAATCATAATAACGGATATATCTGTTGCGCTTTGTGGAAGGGATGCGATGTTTATTATTGTGGCAGGAAGATTGTATTTACTCGGGAGTAAATGGGTCAGATTTTATCATTACTCTTTTTTTGGTACAAATGTGTGTAGCAATGAATCTGCTATCATCAGCGTGGTGTTTTTAACATGACTGTCCAATATGTCTGTGTGTTGTTGTTAAATTACCGACTTTTTATACTAACTTAAATTTTACAACCAACAATACGTTTTAAAGGCGGAAAAACAAAAGACAAATGGTTTTCTGATCGCTTGTGATGCTCCCAGGTTGCGTCCCACAGCAGGGCAAACTTGAAACGTCTCTCTTTCTTAATTCCATTACTTTGTCTTTAACGAATTGAGGTCGTAGTTAGTAACACCACTCACTCGCGTCTCCATCTCCTGGTCTTACCACGTCGCCGATTCTTGATGTTCGTGATCCAATATTGTGGCTTATTTTCGCCCAAATCGTTTGCTTAACTGTTTCAATACCTAATGGAGTACTTAGGCATTTCAAAATGTTTGTTACTCAATAGCCTTATTTCATAGAAGTTTTATTTATCTTATCTATTAAATAAGTACTGTCTGCCAGAGTGCCCAATACATTATGGTTCCTGACTCACTGGTGACTACATTGTGCTATAAAAATAACTTAGTCCACTTCATATTTTTACAATTAATTGAATGATATGAATCATTGAATGTGGCACTAAGTATAACGTCTAATAGTCAACTAAATATGAAGAAGGTTCCAGTTATGTAGGAAAAATGACATACAAATTAAGTTTACCTATAGGTACCTACTTTTATGAAATTAATAAATTGTGAATAACAATTGCTTTTTGAATTAACAAAGCTAGTTTAAGTAATCGCCTTGCCTGATTTTATGCAAAATTAATTTTTTCATTGACATTAAAGAATATAATAAAACATTATTAGACACAAATAGAAATCTTGTCAGATTTTTAAAAACAAAGGAATATATAATTCTGACGTTTTTGTTGGTCTCGGTAGGTGCATACGCAAATCAAAATCTAAATAAAAGAAAATAATTCCCACCATCTCAAACCTAACAATAAAAATTATTTTGTAATTCATCACGTTCATCATGTTTGACATGAAATAGCAGGGGCAGTTGAGGGTGTGTCATGCTCACTCCAATGTCTCGCTGATGGTGGCGCGCGTATCGGATCATTCAGTTCCCTTCAAAATGGTTGAGCTGAATGGTGCTGATGCACGCGTCATGTTCGTGAACGGGCGCCGTCAGTGGAGACTGGTCATCCCTTGGTTGCCACTGCCTCATTTTAATATTTCATACTATAAATTGTTTTTTTTCTTTCTTTACATTGTTCTCATATATAGAAGCAACAAGGTTTATGTAACCAGGATTTTTGTAAACATAAAATGATTTAAAAGAGTGTCCGTGGAGTTTCTTGCACGTTCTTCTCCATAGAGATCTACGCTTGCGAACGTGCAAATAGCTTCATGTTTTTGACGGACTGACTTTGAAAATTCAAAAGTACCTGATAATGGTTTATTTGAAATAAATGCTTTGACTTTTGACTTTTTTTTTTGACTTTTGACTACTAACAAGCATGGAGACAGAACTTTTTAATGACAACTTGCCAAAACAGTAGACTAGCCTCATTTAAAAAAATATTTACATACATATAATAAAACCACGCCTTATTCGCCGAGATGGTTATGCAGAGGTGTATTTGTAAGTCCTGTAGTATTATGGAATAAATCTTTGTAAAATATTATTATCACAAGTCTATACCTACGTGAGGATTTTTGTTTGATACGTGATTTATTGGCTTTCTAGTGACTATGGTTTCCTTTTTTTTTTGTTATATTTTAATTGTATGTGTATGTGTACTATGTTTTAATTAGCTAAAAGTCCTCCATGAAAAAATATATATATATATGAATAAATAATATTTTTTTTACCTTAAGAACATGGGTTTGGAGTTTTTTAAGATTTTTAAGAAATCTACGTCACGACCAAAAAATGTATATGGTGAGAAATGAAATGAAAGAATGAATATCTCAAATAACAATTCATAAAATAGTCCCAACTTAACGAACATATCCAACGGACAAAATAATATCATCCTTATTTACCCACTACACAAATTTGTCCATAGTGTAGGTAATACTAATAATAGGTACTACAGGAATAGCACTACTTTTTCAAAAACTAAAGCAGATTTGTGTTCAGCTCCAATCGCACCCAATTCTCTCAATTCTCAGCTGCTCTTATCCGGCTGCGACCAGCCACCTTGCGAAGTTTGTCTCTTCTTGGGTCCTATGCTACCTAACTTTTACCGACTGAAAAATCTTTTTTCAAGAATCTAGTGGGGTTTCTTGGCCATCAATGGACTCTTGAAGGCTTTTATTAACTTAACAGAGGATGTAGTCAATCTGCCTCGCCGTCTCATTTTTTTTTTAAACGTTGCCCCACCCTAGGAATTTCTTCTGTATCGTGGGTGCGTTTACATTATGTTGGGGTCGGCTTGCAATCTAGCCGGATGGAGATGAATACCAGTATTTTTACGAAGCAACTGCCTCTCAGACCTCCACAAGCCAGTAAAACGATACACATTTGCAAGACTGGTGTCAGATTTTCGAGCTCTACAAAAGACAGCCGGTAGTCCGGGACCAGCAACTTTACCCGCTTTCCGAAGCACGGAGAAGTTTCCTACTGTCCCAATGGTCACCTACCCATGGAACAAACTCGGTAATCATAATGCTTAACCTTCAATATCGACTCGTGCGACTGATATTGTTGAGCCAGAATCATACCACTTATTGGCTCGATCTTGAGCAGTCATACTATTGTGTCAAACAACATTTTACATGTCAATGCAATGGTAATTACTGGTATATCGTAATTGGTGTATAGGTAAATATATAATGTTATGTTTTATTGGCTTAACAATATGATAATAGGTATCATTTGAAGTTAGCAACAGGAAGCACGCATTTCTTGAAGTAATCATTGTAATTTGAATTGATTGTATACAATTGACTTTATTTTTTTTTATATCTACATACTATATATCATTTTCTTAAAGTCAAAGTCAATTCATTTATTTCAACTAGAACATTAAAAGGCACTTTTAACACCAAATTTACAGTTTGAAATTAAAATATTAGTGACTTTAGTTGTCCATTCGCAAAAAGTAGACTCTTATGCAGAAGAACGGACAAGAAACTCCATAGTTACTCTTTTCAAATATAAGTTTTACATTTTCTTAGCTCTAAGATGTCGACTGCTGGACATAGGCCTCAACCTCACATCGATAAAATTACCAATTCTCTCCTCATCCAGCGGATTTAGCAAAGGAGTGGAACTCTCTGCCCGCGTCTGTGTTTTCGAACGCATACAACCCTAATCTCTTCAAAATTAGAGTGAACAGGCTTCTTCTGCGTAAGCTCGCTCCATAGTCGACTTTGTCTCTGTCATCTATGACCTAGACTAGAGTCAGGAGCAAACCCAACTCAAATAAAAACTGACCAAGTGCAAGTTGGACTTGCACACGAAGGGTTCCGTACCATAAGCCGAAAAAACACGTTTCTTGTGTGGGGACCCTTTTATTTTTAATTTTATTTAATTTTTATTATTTGTTGTTATAGCGGCAACAGAAATACATCATCTGTGAAAATTTCAACTGTCTAGCTGTCTAGTTATCACGGTTCATGAGATATAGCCTGGTAACCGACAGACATGGACCGTGGAGTCTTAGTAATAGGGACGTTTTTAATCTTTGAGTACGGAACCCTAAAAAAAAAAAACCTGCGACCTTCATCAGGTATTTGGTGCATTCCGTGAGAAGCTTACTCCTATTCTAGAATTCACTCTAAGAGTCCTGTTTAGTACCTAGGATTAGACTCATTATGTTACGATAAAATATTGCATAACATAAAAAAATGTAAACTACGAGAAAAATATAATTATAAAAGTAAGTAGTACTTACTATTAAAATTACTACTTGTTTGTCTACCCAGGTACTTACTAAGTACCTAGGTAGACAAACAAAGAAAAATAGCATGTTCAACTTTCCCATCTCTACATATGACATATCTTTAAGAATTTTTTTGTTTCTCTTTGTCAGAGATTTTCACACTCATTTGCAATTCAATGTCTGCCAAACTGCAAATAAAATCATGTCCTAAGATATTTCGAAGCTATCATTTATAATGACCATCTGTATGAGAAAACATAAAATTCTAACAAAAATTATCATCTTCCAAAAGTTTTGCTTGTGTTTTGTCTTTACTAACATAATTTATGTAACAGATACTAATAATAATAATAATAAATTATTTATTGAGAGCAAAGATGACTCTTATAGTGTTAGTAACAATAAATAAACTTATAACGATGTTAGTGATACAATCACAACAGTAATTACAAAAACACATACAACAAATAAAATCATTACTTCAGCATTCCAGCTGAGATACTGGAGCAACGCTATCAAGGAATTTAAGTTCATATCTATAATTTGTATGCCCGTCAGTTCTGTGAATACTTTTAATTTCTTTCTTTTTTGTATTATGTTGTCTGTCAAACAAAGAGGTCATCTATTGGATATTTGACAGATGCATGACAGGTACGATGCCATCCTAGGGACATGGCTGGAATGTCCCATCAGTTTCTGATTCTAGCAACCCTTCAAAACGAGCACAGGCAATGCTGTGTCCCTGAGTAGAGGATAAATTAGACCTAGCAGGCTAATCCCTGGAAGCTATGGGGCCTTCTATTGATCTGTAGGAAATCCCGAAGAAAATCTACCCTTTCTTTGGGTAAGGCAATGGTTTCACTGTCTACAACAAGTATGTATTTCTCTAAACACATATTTATGTCCTGATTTATGCTTCACTAGTTAACGCTTTGGCTGTTTCATGTAACCACATGACTGTCGTATGATCCCGTATAGATTCATAAAACATAAGCGCTCGATATGAGAGCAGAACCTCATAGATCCGAATTCGCCATTGCTCGTTGATACCAAGGTCTTAACAATAAAGGAAGCTAATCCAACACTTACCATTCATGATGGTTGTCGACAAAAGCCGACATGGGCGACACGTGGACCGTGTACGTGTCGTTCGCTGAATACTCGAAGAGTCCGTAGTAAGGGTTGAAGAGTTCCCTCGACAGAAGGAAGAAGAACTCTCTGCTGGGGCCGCCGTAGTCCAGGCCTTCTTCTCCGTCCCACAGCACGCAGAGCTTACCCTTCTGAAGCTCCTTCTTGCCGCATGACATGATTCTTCTGAAGGCGTCTTCTAGAAGATGTTCGCGACGGATGTGCAGTCTGTAAGGAGGTTGGTTTGGCGTTAGATTATATTTGGAAGTGTGAAACGTAGGGGACGGTGATAAGATACGTAATTTTTCAAGAGAAACCTTGGAATCGTAACCATACCCGCCAGGAGACATCTAGTAGGTAGGTACTAGACACACACTTCTTCTAGCAAACGATTGAACTGTTCTAAGCTGTACTCATTTCTATTAATTGCAAAAGCATGGAAACGTAAAAGCTGTAGCTTTCTGGGTAAGTCGACGATGGAGTCATCGTCGACTTTGTCTCTGTCATCTATGACCTAGACTAGAGTCCAGAGCAAACCCATCTCAAAAAGTAAAATAAAAAAGCTTTATGAAGGGAACTGCAAAAATTCGTTTACTTGCAGTTAATGCTTTTCTTACTGTGCAATGCTTACTCAAAATTTTATTTAGTCGGACCCGTAGCAAGCTGGCCTTGTTTAAGTCCTGGAAGGTGCAGGTGACATTTTCATTACTAAAGTTCATCAAAGTGTACTCACTTTAACTTGCCAGGTCCTTGCCCGTATCCCTTGCTCTCAAGCTTCCGGTAGAAGGCACGGAGCTTGGCCTCAAAATCGCGGCGCTGCGGCGCGGGCGCCCGGGTGCTGCGCG
>NDFZ01005242.1:76452-140078 GCA_002192655.3 Mamestra configurata
GGTGAGGGCGATGCGCCCGCTGACGCCGCCGCCACGGTGCATCCTCCCGCGGGCACGTAGCTCATGATCTCCTGCTCGAACAGGCTGTGGAAGATGGAGAAGACTTGGTTAGAATTTCTATGGTGTTAGAGAAACGGCTGTTTTGTCCTTGTTATTTTTTAAATTTTTGTTGATAGATTCACTTTTGACCACAATCTCGCCAAGAAGTAACCTTGATAAGGTTACGCACAGCATCCGATACGAGTCCGTGATAATACGGATATAAAAAAACTTGGACCGAATTCGGATATTGCTTTTTTAGAGACAGGATTAGTGCGTAAGCAATAGGTATTCGTATTCGGTCCGAGTTTTTTATCCGTATTTTTACGAATTCAAATCGGATGCAACTCTAAGGCTTCCAAATTTATTAGCTTCATCAAGATTTCTACGAAGGTACTATTTACGTTTGTAAACCTAACTACGTTAACGTGACCACTGTGTTAGCCGCCATATTTTACTGGTTACTAAACGTGGGGACGTCTGGCGTTCTGTCCATAAACATATGGGGCACACCGCAACTGCTCCTGCGAGCAAAGGGCTGCAGCGATGTGGTTTACCGCGACAATTTTGGTGGTAGTTAAGCTTAAAATACAGTGGTAATTTATTTTAAGTAGGTATTCTACAAATTTTAGTTTAAAGCCCTTTGGAAACTAAAGAAATATAAGAAACAATGAATAATTTTTATTTAGCACTTACGTGAAACACGCACGGTGAATGGAAATAAAAAATAAAAAAAATAAATGTAGGTATGCTAAGAACCAAGTGTGTGTCTCACGGCTGCACTAAAAAGGTCCATTTCAGCGATATGTCAGACAGACTGATGCTGTCTGACGCTGGTTTTCTAATGAACCTTTCAATGACTAACTAGGAAAAATAACGTCTCCGCAGATTTCCGAACAACTTTGTCAAGACAATGACGCCATAATCTACCAAAATAAAAGTTTAATATTCATTAAAACTGATTTAATAAACAATTTTGTGCAACAATGAAACTGCTTAGATCACACATCGAGATAAATAATGAAAAATTATCATTAAATTAAATTAGGTATGTTTTGTTTGCAAACTCTGTATTATAAACCTGAAATAATTTCCTTCATTAACACACAAGGAAATAAATTATACAAAGTGGATTTATTTATACTTGTATTTCTAACACCAAATGTAGGTCGTGTTCAAGGTTCTGTAATTGCAACGTATTATAGCAGCATAACAATGTTTATAGATCCTTACTAAATTGTTAGAGCGAATTTTTAAATGGAGTCTTTTAAATTGCTGAAAGAAAAACGTAATAAGTACAAACACGATTCGTATGTGTCATAGTAATGATAAATGCATACAGCCGGGCTATCGCACATGAAATCTTTTCAAAGGTCGAACATAACAATTTGATGAGTTCATTTTCAACCTTGTTACATGCAAAAAGATAAAACAGTAAACACTGTACTTAGTGATGATTGCGTCCCTCTACAAAGTAAACGGCATGAATATAAAAAAAAAAACTGTAAAATAAAATAATAGGTAAGCCTTTGCCGACTGTATCTGGCTCAGTCTCGTAATATCAATTAAAAGTAGGCCCCACATGAGAAAGTGAGACTCCTTCGTTATTTACCAGAGCGTAGACTATTAAAAGAGTATAATAATAAAGGCGAGCGGTGTGAAACTAACTGACGCTCATCCATATCGCGGCCGGCCAGCACCTGACGCTAATGTGGGAGGCTTGGGACACGACTGTCTTCTAAAACAATTTACAACACCAGCCATTATTAAAAACTTCATTAAACAAACGAGATAAGAGCATCTCAAGAAGATCTCTCCGTCAGTAAGCCAGTACTCTCGCCCTGGTCGGCCGAGCTGGCCGAGTGGCCACTAAGAGCAATGAACCGTGATAGATTATGACCAAAAAGACGAGAGCAAGGCCGGCCCACATAAGACAGAGACAAAACGCCGGCTCTAGGCCCGTAATACCCGTAATCGATTTAGGAGAGCGGGAGATTTAGAACCGCAACGCCCCCCGCTCGTGATCGAGATTCGGTAATTAGTATAATAATTTCATTTGGGCATTGGGCCCGGAATTATACGTGAAGACACGGCGCGCGCGCACGCACCTCCCAGCGCTGCCTAGATCATTAGATACAGCTCTGTGTGCTTAGAATTGTAATCGATATTTTTTATTGTTAGGCCGGACGCCAAACAAAATGGGTAGACAAAACAAAATTGGAGAATTTTCGACGTAATTCGATGTTGAAACAATGAGTTCGCCGAAACGTTCATCGTTCAAAATCACGTACGGGTCGGCCATATGAACCTATCGAGCCCTTTTACAGAGGAACCTTCGGCTAATGTTTAGTTGATCTATTAGAGCGGACGTGCGAGAGGCACTTAATGTCAGACACGTGCGTATTATTTTCTATTGATCGGCTGCAGCATTGTTTGTAGGAGCGAGTCGCGCGACAATGGCGGAGGTAATTGACGCAACTTTGCCTTAGCGCCTGCTACACCAGCTTGCACCCAGTCGCCGACGCAAGGCCGTCTCCCGACCGGCCACGACGCCCTTTTCGATGGGAATGACCTAAAATTACCCGCAACGATACACATAATATTGTCTGTTAGATGTGTGTACCTGTAGATTGTACGGTTTGTTATAAGATCTGTGAGAAAATAATTTCCAGCACGCAAGGCGAGAGCGAATTAGGATCGCATTTTTGTTTTCCGAAGCGTCAACAAAGGGTAAGACAATTTGGAAAGATTCGTATGTTCGTGATTGCATGATGTTGTAGTCAGGCAGTCATTATACAAGCATCCGGCAGCGTCGACATATATCATCGAATGCCAGCAATCCCCGAAAGTTAATGAGTATCGGAGGCATTCCCCCGGAGCCCCGCAGCCCCGGAGGAGGGGCACGCGCCCGGGGCAGCGCGCGCGCCGGTCACGTTCCTCCGACAGGTGCGCGAGGAGTGTCTCGCCCGCTCATTGTACACACTCTGTGATAGCTGAGCAGATAACGCGGACGCTACCCGTGCTTGACGTCTCCATTCTGTGTCAGGGCTGAATCGGAGATGACGCTGCGAGATCCCAATCTCGTGTCTGTAGTAGTTATTTAATTAACAGTGACCGTGTCCAGACGATGCTTGATAAGCCTCGTCAGAGTTGAAGTTATGATGAGGGACAGCTTGGGACCTTAGAAATAGTTGCTATATGCAACGAAACTTTGATGGTTAGTTTAGACGTAAACAAGCAGGCTGCGTACACGTGTACTAAAGGCATACTTTCACCGCAACATGCGCCCGCGCCGGCCCTCGGCCGTAACTCATCGCCGAACAGCTGCCATTGATGACTCCTAAGAACACTTCCAAGTCGTTTGGAAACAATGCGTTTGCCTCCTGATGTTTTAAAATAACATATTGACTGTTATTTGCAACAATAAAACTTCGGAAAGTTAGCGAAGCACATGTCGCGACATATGCTGCATGTAGCTTCAAGGCTTGGAATGTTCTTTATTTGTTTTTTACTTGAAAATTTCAACTTAAGTTTTGACGGTAACTTTGACGTTAACTGGTATTTCAAAAATATGATATAAAGCTTGACATTAGGCACGGAGCTTGTAATTAAGGTCCCCTAAAGATAATCACCCATGATGAGCTCTCCTCGCCGCCGGGCTCGGTGGCAACGCGTTAGAATGCCTCGCTGGGGGAAAGGAAAGCTGATTGCTGGCCCCACTGGCCCGTGGTCACTTACAGACTCTATGTCATTTACCTGATGCGTCAAAGCTGGAGATGGAGTAATTGCTACGGGCTGACTTGTCAGTTGTATCCGCCACTAATTCATAATTGTCATACGGTAGGCAAACGACTTGGAATAGCGTAGCGTTAATTCGCTGTCATAATAATACATGCGGCTAGTCATTATAAACTACGTGTATTATATACTAACAACTTATAATACCCATTGAAATGCGACAAATTGTATTGAAACGCTTTCAGACAATGTGCAGCTTTTCTGTTCAATTACTAATATATCAAATTACTTCCGAGAACAAAATCTAATATTGACACGTAGATCCGAATCGAATTGCTCCGTAACAATAGGCATCTTGTTTAAATGTTACTCCCAAATGATTACTAGAAGGCAAAATGGAATTATAAAATGGCCGACATTGGGGCGACCTTAGTGGAATTAGAAGCTGATACGTGTCTAATAATTTTGCTAAATTACTTCCTATGATGAATGGAGCTCGTGGCTAAATAATAACAGCCGCACGGGTCGATCTTCAAGGTTAAGCAACGCTTCCCGAGGTTGGTCTGTGGATGGGTGACCATTTTTAAATACCGAGACTCCTCCGTGCCTCGGAAAGCACGTTAAGCTGTTGGTCCCGGCTGTCATTTGTAGATCTTTGGCAGTCGTTACGGATAGTCAGAAGCCAGATAATCTGACACCAGTCTTGCCAAGGAGTACCGTGTTACCCAATTAATGGGTTGTGGAGGTCTGGTAGGCAGCCGCTCCACGTAAAATACTGGTATTCAGCTGAATCCGGTTTGACTGGAAGCCGATCCCAATATAGTTGGGAAAAGGCTAGGCAGATGATGATGATGAATGTAGCGTCAAGTAACAAAACATGGCTTTTGTTTCTTGACGCTATATGCTTTGTTTGCTACTAACAAACTGGTATTTTTGTCCTCAGTACATGGGTCACGTTAAATCTTATTATTGTAGCGTGATGACCTTATATTCTGGGCGACAAACCGCTAATTAAATGGAATAGGTATATTTTGCAGGCATTTAATATGATATTTGCTATTTATTTAGTAATGTTTACCGTAAATCCCAATGTTTTCCCTATGGAAATGGTCGAGTGGGAAGAACAGAGTTGGTCCTGCGGTTTGCCATGGCTCTTGGTGATAATAATAATGATATGATTGTGTATGAATAAATCGATTTTCCGTTGAATAAATACAATAGACATACATTAATGTTGACAAATGAAAAAACTATGAACTTGAAAACTTGAACTTGTGCGACCCTGCGGACCAAAGGACCAGGAATAAGTTATTCTCTCGTTGCTTATATGATAGATTAGGTTTTTGTTCTAAACATGCACATTTTAAACTGACGCTTTATATTATGCAGGTACAACATTTTTTATTTCATTCATAAATCATAGCGATCCCGACTCACCTACAAATTAAGTTTCCAAGAAATTTTATAAATTGAAAAATCCTCTGAGATCAAAGCGTAATGTGATAATGGGGGTGCTGCATAAAAATTAAATTTGCGTTAAATTAAGTCTTTTATGGAGAATATTAATACATTAATGTTCCTGTTTTCGTTTTTTTTTTCGGTATTGAGGTGTGTTGCGGGTTCACGAATAATCGATTAGTTGACTTCAGAGCTCGCACTAATAGCCGATTACAAAATCGACGTTGATTTATGTCACACTACACATAAAAACATACAAGACTATAAAGTAATAGATTTAAATTGTATACTTAACTAGCTTTTTATTACGAAGCAAACGATTCGAATAATAAAACGTTTCTAAATAATATTTACGGTGCTCAAACACAGATAGATTAAATAAACATACTATTATATCACAGTTCTTGACAATACCAAAACTGGACCAAGCTGCAATTGATAAAACGTTTTTCATTGCATTGAAGAGTAATTATCATGAACCTGAAAATGGCATGTCTAAGTATGGCAGCCACGTCACGCCAATTAGGATATTACGAAGGACTTCCGTTACTGGGAGGCTACTCCCTAAGCCCGAAGTCCATAGTTTCGGGCTTAGTTGCGGGCGTATTCTACTCCGTATCACCTGACCACAAAAAATTTATGACAGTTACTTTCAAATCGTGTTGTCATTCAATCTTAGTTCGGGTTCGGAACTAATCGTAAGTCCGTAGGCGATACGGAGTAGAATACGCCCGCAACTAAGCCCGAAACTACGGACTTCGGGCTTAGGGAGTAGCCTCCCAGTAACGGAAGTCCTTCGTAATATCCTAATTGGCGTGACGTGGCTGCCATACTTAGACATGCCATTTTCAGGTTCATGATAATTACTCTTCAATGCAATGAAAAACGTTTTATCAATTGCAGCTTGGTCCAGTTTTGGTATTGTCNACACATACGGACAGACAAATTATGTATTTATCTAACATGTAATTATGTATATAAGCACCCCTTTTTGTTTCACTAATACCCTTTTTTATTTCCGGTTACTGTTTCAAAAAAACTACTTACTATCGATTTCAGTGCTTTATTTGTTGAACATTATAATAATTATGAATTAAGTAATTGTTTGTGTTGCTGTGTGGTTAAGATTAAGACACTTGTACTTACTTGTTAATTGATATTATCTAAATCTGGACTTTATATCTTGACTAACTTTTGCCCGCGACTTGATCCGCGTTTCTTTGGGCAGCGATTTTTATTTTTAAATTACTAATTTTTCAAAAACGCTTGATCCCTATGATCAAGCGTTTTTGAAAAATTAGTAATTTCATTTATTTATTCATTTATTTTTTATCAAGTACTTTTAATACAAAGATTCATGGTTTTATCTTCAATAATGACGGACTCCCATACGAACTTTTATCCCTTATTTCAACCCCTTCAAGCCCTTTTCTCGCGACAAAATTCTTCAAGTACAGATGTAGATTAGGTCTTCTCCAAGGTCTAATCTACATCTGTACCAAATTTCATCTAAATCAGTTCAGCGGTTTAAGCGTGAAGCGGTAACAGACAGACACACTTTCGCATTTATAATATTAGTATGGATAGGTAGAATAGAATACCTTTTATTATACAATGTACACCACACATGTTACAGTTAAGCTAAAAAAAGAAAACATTACATTGGGTACCAATAGTAGTTAAGTGACAATAACTCATAAGGACCAGACTTTTACACACTTTTTTTACGTTTTAACGCATAGTCTGTTCTAGGAATTTGAGCCCTACCACAGATTAGTAAGCTTTACTACTAAGTATAAAATTGACCACAAATGGCAGGACGATCATTACGCGAGGTTTAAACTCTAATGGAACGATAGAAACGGCTGTTTATAATTAAAAAAAAAAAAATATTTGATCAAGCAACAATTTCAATGAAATATCATATCCAAACAAAAGTAAAAGCTGCGATAGTTAAATTCAACAGTTCAACACAGACACCGATTCAGTTAAAGTCAGACATATTATATACGTTGAATAACATAAGGTAAAGTAATACAACATGTCCACTTGATAAGGTGCTCCACCTTTAATTTCTTTGTAATTAATGGACATTTTTATACGAGCACCGCCGGAAGTTGAAACAATGGCGTCGAAGAGGGGAGACAATGGCAGACATGGGACTTTATTAAACTCTGACCCCCCCCAACCGCTGTGGCTGTGAGCAACGCTCAATTATTAAAGAATTGGAAATAATGACAACTCAGTTTACGATATTCTAAAATTAAGCACATGTACTTATTTCAAGAAATTACACTCCTGGGGCAGTCGTGTTAAAACAGTATGAGTATAGTTGATTCGTTTTAGCTTGCAAATAGAAGTCATTGCCCTTTCCCTAATTTCTCTTCGCAGGGACCCAAACAATAAAAGATCTATCGGTTTTTTAATACTAAAAAATAAGGATCACTATAGATGTCACTCCAGGACGGCTTTATGCCTTATTTGGGATTTAGAAACCAAGATCGTCAATATCAAGTAGGTGGGCAACCCTACTCAATTAATTTAAGTTGTTAATCTGATAATTTGGACACAACACTACTTTGTTTCACTTTCGCAAAGTTTTACTTTCTGTATCATGACTTTCGCAAAAAAAGAAACAATTATGAGAAAAAACTGCGAAACTAGAGCACTTTAAATACATATGTATATGTTAGAACAGTTTTTACGGTATGTGAATTTACTGTAAAATTCTCAAAAGACGTTTATCCGGCTCGAAGGACCAAGAGTTACAGTGACGCAGGACGTCAAAGAATTTTTAAAGCCTATTTCTAAATTACACAAGTTCAGTATGTTTTGTTTACAACTGTTGACATAAAAACCAAAGGGAACGATCTATAAACGAAATGTGGGTAACTCGTGCAATGAGTAATGTTTTAATGACAGGAAACGCAAGGACAATGACCGATTGGCGAGAATAGGGTTGGCAAGTTTAAAAAAAGGAAAGCTTAACAAAACGGAGTTAGCCGGACTTTTGGATAAAAATAATTGGCAAGATTAGGATTTGATATCTTCGTAGTTAATAACAAATATAGTATTATCCTTTATCGTATGCTCTTATTTCTAATTCATTAACGACACTATTGATGAATCAGTCCGCTTTAAAATGCCACTCTCCGTGCAAATCATGAAAGTAAAATGTCTAATGCTTGACACCTAATTTTGCCCGATACGCATCTAAACACTCTTATTTAATGTTCGGCTTTAGGTATACGTACGCCTGGCAACCCTAGGCCCACTCCTGCGCACCGACTGAAGCGATGCCTTCGCTTTGTTTCTTTATTTTCTAATGTAAGCTTGAGTACACAACATAGTAATCGGATTGTTAATATTTGTTGTTTGACAGTAGATAGAGTGATAGGGGAAAATGAAAAGCAAATAGTTTTGCGAAAAACTTGTTATTATATGGGTAAGCTTAGTCAGCTCAATGATTCACGCTGTGACTTATTTATTTTTGTAAACACAAGTGAAATACACTTATTTATGTAACTTCTGTCATTTTCCCCTTTTTAAATGAAGTTCAAGGTGTTACGAAAACGTTGAAAAACTGATATGACAAGTCCATTGTGGGCTGTCAACAATCCAGTCCTCGGGCATGTGAGTGCCCACACCAGTTAGACTCGTCCTACAATGCCATTCCAGCCGACTGCCCCTAGTGTCCAACTAAGCCCTATTGTCACGCACTTTGCGCTTGCGCAGGAAAAAATGCCTCGGTATCAGTAACAGTAGACGATTTTTTTTTTCGTGTAAAAGGGCCATGTAATATTGACAAATGAAAATACTTGCCGTTGAATTAAAAGTACAGGGTTATATTAAATTACTGCCGGTATTTTCTTACCAACCTTGGCGCTGGCTCTAACACACAAATAAAAAAAATCGGGACTCGTGTTACCTTTTAAAAGGTCTTTTTAAATAATACACGCACTTTAACAATTTTATTCATGGACCACATTAGAAGATGAACCGAAAACAATACGAAAATAGTGTTATAAAAACAATGAGCATAAGAAACGAAGATTCTCCACACACGTTATAATCTATACCGCGCTGTTTGTCCAAACGCGAGATCCGACATTAACGCGGCCAAAATTCTTGAAACGCCAAAATAATATGCACTTAGCAACGATAGTATACAGAAAGACATAAAGTCTAAATTCGCGCAAATAATGGTTGGAGTTGAATTTGTTTATCTGTATCGCATCGGGTCCATCTTAGAGAATGATAGTTCCCATATCGAGTGGATTACGACCGAAACCATTACGCTTTACGACGAATTGATTGGTACCCCGCAACAAACGATATAGGAGCACGCTAACACCGTATCAAGTATAGTACCGACACGTAAAAAGCCCACAATTTACGACGTCTCGTAAAACTTGTGTCCTATTGTTAATTTAAAAGCGATGAACGGCGATAACTCACATTAACAACGTTTGTTTTAGGCATCGATAACGGCGTACGGGTTATTATTTTACGATTTGTTTGTTTTACGAAATACTTGATATTTCTTATCGATTACATACAATGTGAGGTGTTTGCTAGTATAATCCCTTTTCATGATAAAGGAAAATTAATTACTGTATCTGAAATACGTTTGGTAAAAACACTGAAAACTGCTTGAAACTTTGGAGTTATGTCTCATCTGAATCGATAATCTTTTTGTCATATCTGAACTTGAAAGAATACTTGATTATTAAACAGAAAAAAACTATGACGTTTCCATTGAATTGAACCCATTCATCAAATGTAATAAAGCCGATAACAAAATTGGAGCATCAAAAGATGATATGAATAAGTAATGAACAGAACGATGGAAATAGTACAAAGCAAAGGTTACTGAAATACCTGCTGACGTCAATGTAAAATTGATCTAGATATGTAAGTGTTATCACACGTGAATATCACACAAAGGTATTTCCTGAATTCGGGTCTAAGGCACAGTTTGGCCGATGTCCCATTTTCAGGGAATTTGGACATTTTTAGCCATACTTGACATATTGATTCTCGCCTTTAGCGTTACAAGTTGCTCGGACTGGAAAAATATTGAAATTTGATCGCGTAAATTTAAATAGATGATGCTTCGTATATGCATTTTCACATTACCAGATTTAAAGACACTCAATCCAGTGAACATAAAAAGGTTGAGATTGGGATAGGTTTGTATAAAAAAACGGTTATCCGCTGCAACAAACGTCCTATTGAACATTTAAAAGCTTCTCTTTGTCAATCACCGCTGTTCCCGAAATGATGGGGACACAAAGACCATTATATAATTGTGCACCTTTCTAGTACACCTCGACAAAGGACAAGATAAAATTGCAAGCATCTCAGCGGTGTTCACCAAGGATGTTTATTGCGAAGCATCGGCACTGGTTGAAGATACGCCTAAGAATGTTTGGGATACGGATTACGATTTTGGAACAGGTCTCCCCAATCCTTCGTTTTCGGAAGCTCTTGTAGCTTTAATATTTCCGTTTGCAAGAGATTTAAAGTATAACAAAACAGCTGATGATATAAGCGCTTTATTGTATTCACATGGAGTTAACGATTAAATCGCGTTTACCTCTGCAATTAAAAAAATATAGCTGATAGTGCTGATACCTGATACATTCCTTTGCTTCTAATACCCTTGGTTAGACATTAACCCGTGATTTACGAAGTTTCCAATACTGCATTTAATTTACGGTAATTTTCGCTTCCATTATTGTCGTTGAATTTCAACAGCGGCTATTAACTTCATTATCTCTATTCAACTGTCTGCAGACCGATCAATGATCATTACTCAGTTTTATTTATCTTATATTTGTGCTATAAAAAGGACATAGACGAAAACTCCAAAATTACGTATTCTCACGACCATTAAGTTTAGAACAGGATATATATTTCTGGAGAGGTTGAGAAAGGAAGCTGTGTGTCATAGGAATTACGGTATGTTAGTTAAGATCAAAGTCAACGGCGATAACACAATCATGTACCTAATAGATTTTTGGAAATTGAAGATTCATTCGGATATATTATTTGAATAGTGACACTACTTAAAAATAGAGAGCAAGCTTAATAAAGTTACCAAATAATTGATGCACCGGAAACAAGGCGAGGTATGTTGATTTCCGGCCGAGCCAAATAAAGCGAAACCTATCGAGTTTACATTTAGATGCGCATTGTTACGTCAATTACCATTCCTTGAGCTTCGTCAAGCTTTTCGTTCCCCTGGCCATTGTTTCATACATTTTGCAGATAATAATTAGCTAAGAAAATTAATGAAGATTAATCTTAAACATTAAGGTCGGTCGATATTATTACGGGCGGACGTTGCCACATTTACGGAACTTTGCCCTATTAATTTTAGATAGGGTCCGATAGCAGCAGCCGGGCACCGGTGTTGGCCAATGCCTTGTGACGTCATAATAATTGGCTATCCCGCGAAATTACACGGTGCACCACTTATTCGCGAGTCGGCGATCGGAATCGTGAGTTGCAACGACTTACTATGATCAATGCCTGTGTCCAGTCACTGTTCCGTGATATAAATTGTAAAATGGGCTTGGTGGACTCCCTTGTTTATGCGAGAAAATAGGTCGTCCGGAAACGCGAACGACCTCTACATTATTATCCATGGGTTCAAAGGGAGAGACGTATTTTATCTCATTTACAGTTACCTACATTGTTTGCTTTGTCCCTAATTTATTACTCTTTTGGTCTTTCTGGAATTCAATTATTTTGGGAAGGATATACTATATTTTTGATAAAGGGATGTTAGTTTAGCGACTTAAACATGGTTTCAGAAGCAACATGTTCAGTCTTTTAAGAGATAAACATTTCGAAGATTCCACAGATCCACACTCAGAGCCGGCAATACAATCGACACCCATTTACGGCTACCTTCACCTAAATAAGCATTAGAACAGTTTCACTTGTAACAATAAGGCTATTACGTAAAGCAGAAGAATACATAACACATAATCATCAAAAAACCATGCGTGCTAATCTCGTTCGCGTTGTACATTCATCAAAATTTATGATGACTAAATTGCCCAAATTATATTTAAGGGTAAACTTAGATTCCGTGACTGTAATGCTTCCATCGCCATGTAATGCACACTTAATAACTTTGTTGTAATCAACTCTATTTTTGAATCCTTCGAACAGCCTTCAGCAAGGCTAGCAGAGGACATTAAGGGGCGATTTCATGCCTCCAATCGATATTGACAATGATAATGACTGTTGGAAAATTCATGAACTGCTGACTAATAAGGACACATAATGGGAACCTTATATAGATTGTAAAAAATGTACTACAAGTACTACATTCAAATTGATAGGACAGCACGCAGTTGCAAGTTATTTGTATGAACGTTATAAACGTATGTTAATTTACCTGTAGGTCTATATATAAGGAACGTTAATTAAAAAAGCGGCTTGAGGGGAAAGTCCAGACTTTAATCTGTGAGAATAGTCGTTTACAATTAACAATGATGAATGGCACGAGAGAGGATGGCAGCCCAGATATGTGGCGTAATTTTTGCATAACCCATTGGGGGTTTCTACTTCGTGAGACAAAGAAAAACATCAGTTTTGAGATGAATGAACACATTAATAAAACGTTCGGTTTGTTACGCATGCAGCTGAAAGCGCACGCATCTTTACGATGCGACAAACGTGCGAATAGGAACACTTGCGCAAGCGCATGCAGTGACGACTCGCTGCTTCACTCTCGAGTTATGGGGCTTTTATTGCTACTATTTATCTACTCTAGTTGCGTCCTATGATAAATTGTCGTGATAACCAGAATTTTCATAGGTCACTTTCTCCTTCGGAACGAGTAAAATGGTACAGTTTAATGGGCGAAATTTTCGGAAATGTTAAATTTTGGGAGGCTGATCTCGCTAAACTTAATGCAAAGTCTAATTACTTACAGGCTGAAGACAACGCCAAAGGTTTTCGAGATGACCCCCATGGTCTTCTTCCAACCCTTGATGAATTGGCGGCGGCGCGCCCCCCGGGGCGGCACCGCGCGCGCCCCGAGCTCCGTGTAAGAATTAATTTTGCTGGCCTTCGGAGTCCAAAAACAAACTCCTCATCACTGGTTCAGTCACTTCACTGATCAAACTTAGTGCCGCACTGCATAGACTCCATAACTCATCTAAGAAACTGTATGTCCAAATTTTACAAGGGTCCCACCCTGGCCTGTCGACGTATGGTGCTCCTCATTACAATACAATTCACTCCTGACAACTTATTTCGATTGTCCAATTTGAATATCAAATCGGTGCACAGTCACGGAAGGTTCGATTCACATCGCACTCGTGATGAGTGTTAAGTGTGCGGTCGGTGCGTGCGCTCGGCGTGGAGGCGCGGACTACACTGGCTGACGTTACGATACTGTGATTGTATCGTAGTCCGTAGAGCCGGCTGCCGGCTGTCGGGGACGCTCCACGGCCGCAACGGGGGTGTTGTTTGACTTCGTAAGCTCGCCTGACTCACGCCGCAATTGCGTTGTTTTACGGCGTTATGTTTGTCCAGGCGGCTGCATAGCATTTGTTTGATGCATTTTCAATTTAACGGAAAATCTCTATGCGGAAGACACCTGCGGGCACGTTGTCGGATTTTGCACGCGACAATTACGCACGATTCAAAAACGGTGCTCGCTTTCATGTAACTCATTGAACGCCTAGAGGTGTTTCTTGCGTGAACGTCAGGGCCTTAGACTGCTGTCAGAGTGCTAGATAGAACTCGGCTACAGCAAAGTGACGTAATTGTTCAATAAATTGTAGAGTGACCGCCTACGCATGTTTGAAATGTGCAAGGATGTTGGAGTGCAATTGTTTCGTGCACTGCCGATTTGTTGATGTCAGAGTGAGCTCAGCCTCCTGACTCATTCTTGTGCAGGCATAATAAGAACTTTATAGTATGATCCACATATAGAATTTACTTAAAATTTTCGTTATTATTCATCGATGAAGTAATATGCATCTTTAAACTTTATGGATGACATGTTCAAAGCATGAGTGGGCTGCATTTAAAATATCAGCACTAAAAGGCAGTCAAGCTGTTATTTAAAATAAATGCTAAAATACCACCAACTTGCTATTCGAAAGGAAACAAGCTATTTAAACATTTAAGGATACATGGAAAATATGGATTATTAGAGGTAAAATAGTATATATTTCTACAATTCGCACCTAGTCGTTCTTAGCTGGGTATAACTAGAACAACATGTACCCTGGCATTAAGTCATTCCTTTACATCCTCGGCTGAACGAATATGCGCAAAACAAGTGTCCATCAGCACGCAACTCCACTTACGATCTCATGCTCAACCGGTAACATTATTACCAGTATTTATAGACTATTTATAAACGCAATCCAGGCTTCAGACACGTTAGGGAGCGAACATGGAGGAATTCTTTGAAAATTTATTGAGCTGCATACTATTTGAATTAATGCCTTGGCATGTTAATGTCGCTCCCTCTACGACGAGGCTTTGTCTATTTTACAATGTGATTGCACTTTCAGTATCATTTGAACATAACCAAACCAACTCCTAACTCATTCTGCTGAAATCGGGTTTACTTGTTGCAGGCTTGCTTGCATAAACCGAAGCCAATGAAAATCAAATTTAATTAAAACACATCCAAAACGTATGGCAAAAAATTGTTAATCAGAGGATGAGAATTTTGAAAAATGCAAGTTCGTACAATTCAAAATGTCCTGGTGCTAAGTACAAGGAGTACTTAGCACCAGAACATTTTACGCAGTAGAACTTTAGCATTTTCAGTAACTGCGTCAATGGTTACACGTGTGGAACATATCGCTGACCTAAATCTGCGGCAGTGTGTTCATCCCATTCTTTTCTCGGCACCCGTATGTCACGACCTGCTTTGTAACTCCTGTTTATTTTGCATACAAGATTTTTATCGGAGGGGCGTTGGAGCCGAGGAGCAAATGATGTTATACTAAAATATTAGAAGATTTGTGTACGCATAAAGGACCAAAATACTTTGGCGGTCGCAAAGAGCAAAATTGCTGAAGGGCTTCATACTATTTTCGACCAATGAAAGCTACAGCTTTTCATTTTGTTAAATTGTTTCGTAATTACAACATAATTTCTTCTTTATTCCCCGATAGGCTTTGACGCTAATGGAATAAACAACTTTCTAAACAGTTTCTCCCTGACATACTTATTTTTAGTCTATTGTCCTCGGGGGCCTGATGGGTCATGCGATAGGTTATGACGTCAGAGCTCCCACAAGGGTTCTAATAATGAAGTTTATTTTTCATCAATGTCGTTAATGCGTCCTTGCTGACTAATAATATTACCCCTAATTGCAGTTTGAACCTTTCGAGCTGTATAACATGTCTGCTTAATGGCCTTTACATTTTTTGTATATGTAAGCAAAACTGGCTGTTTTAGACGCTACATCCAGATATGAATAAAAAATATTATTCTGGTGAAAATGTCCTTTTTTCCGAGTTTCATATAGGATTTCGTTTAGACATGTTAACGCCCAGATATATTTTCCGACGTTTTATCATCATTCATAGCATTCATATCATTAGCTGCGGCCTTATAGATTTCCATAAGAACTGAGTTGTCGTGTCAGCCAAAATTATCTTCCTCAATGCTTGTCAAATTAAATATTAGCAAAATAATGCAGCACTGAATCGCGTGTCTAAACGAATTAGCGACTTTAAAATATGGTCCTTTAAGAATTTTGTCTGCGTTCGTATGGCCTACTAGAATTAACATAAACATAAAATGTTGTGTAAAAGCCATGGTATGGCCTTAAAGCGACAGAGCAATGCTCTTGCTTGTCATAAAATACAAAATATTTTTTACAGCGTATTTAAGTAATGTTTGTTGCATAACCTTTAAAAATATCCACCTGAAACTTAGGATGTCGATTTGAAATGTCTTGGGACAAAAAATACAAAACAATTTCAACATTTTCAAGACATTTTCATTGATTTTGGGACATCAGTACCTATTGAAGTCGACGATGACTCCTCAACCAGACCAGTCAAAACCTGAACACCACAGCACATAAGAGGAAAACAATTGACGTTCGAGGCTACGTACAGGATCTTCCCAGATCCCTAATACATCAACACTAAAGGTAAAATTGAAAAAAGTGGAATTACTGAGTTTTAGATGTTACTTAGTCACTGTACCGACGTCATTCTAGATACTTGAAGGGTTTATTATACCTTGTAGTACATAGATATGGACACATAGTCTAGGCAGGTTGACACATCGGCATTACCTTTAATTGTGTAATTGATTTGTTTAAAAGTACATATTTCTTTATAGTATTTATCATTAACGTCTTTTCCTATTTCCTACGACAGTTCTTGTGCAATATTTTGAATGTTTATGTGTTTGAGATCTAGGTCATACCCTTTGCCGGTGAATAAAAAGTAAATGACGAAGTATTGGACGTCATGCACTAGGCGACCTGGTTGAGTAATTATGGCATGGTTCCCCCAGGATCTATCGATATAGCGAACTGCGGGGGCCATGTTAATGATTCAGCTGAAACCAAATTAAGTTTTGATGCAAAATTATGAATATAATTTAATATACACCCAACTTAGTGGTATGGTGACCTGAGTTACCATTAGGATTAAAATAATTAACGTCGTTTATCCACGTCATATGCAATGATATATCGTTCTTTGTCAGTTTAATATCCTGAGAGTACTGTGGAAACAATGTGTCTACATATAATTATTTAAATTAATTATTGTTCTAAAAATGCTGTTTCCCAGTATGTATCTCGAATTATTAGAATCATTATTATAATGATGTACGAATTTGAGAAATTCGTTAATATTTATTTAATTGCTTCATCCTTGGCTCAGTTATAATCAATTAAGATGAATACGGCGTTTCCAAGTATGTGTTAGGTACAAAGTGTCACAAAATCTTTTATCGCGAATACACCAGATCCTGGCCCAAATTAGCTAAATCAGCCTCTTCATTAACAACTATTGACTTTGTACAGTGCCCTTCGCATACAGTATAATAATGCTTTCAGGGTGTTGATGGGGCTGCCTCGCTTCTGTAGAGCATCAGGGATGTTTGTTGAAATGCGTATTGATTGCTTTTATGAATTAATGCGTAAAAGATGTGCGTCCTTGGTGCGCAGGGTACAAGCCAGTTCCAACAGCATTCTGGGCATGATTGCTGACAGGCTGGACTGCCGTATTGTCAATCGTTGCTCCAGTATCTCAGCTGGAATGCTGAAGTAATAATTACTTTTTGTGTGTGTTTGTTGTAGTAATTGTATCACTAACATAGTTATAAGTTTATTTATTGTAACTAACACTATATGAATCATTGTTGCTCTCAATAAATAATTTTATTATTATTAATAACACTTCTGTATGAAGGAAGAGAAGCCCGCAATACTTTACATACTCGTTTATCTGCAGGAAAATATAAGTGAGGTAAATTAATTATTAGTTTGGCTATTATTAGTAATTGTCTCATTACAGGACAATGGCCTATACGGTCTTTTCCTCCCAGATCTATCCTGTGTGCAAATATGTCCCTGCGTACCTACTTCGAAGCTTCGGCATCATTCTTTTGCATTGTAGTTACAGGATTTGATTCTTTGATAAAATTCTAACATTTGTGCAACTACAGTATAGTAATATTTCCGCCATGCATCGCGTTACAATTACGCAATACCAATACAATCCAAAAGATTTTCAGGAATACCTGATGAATTGCTTCATATATGTTATGTTGGAAAAATTTAAAGAACCTCCTCTTCCGTCCTGGTGAGGGTCACGGGTAGCTGATTGATACGAGACGCACAGGACCGATCTTGTGGCGACACTTGGGGAGGCCTAAGTCCAGCGGTGGACGTCTTTTGGATGATATGATGATGATGACGCAATGAACATTAAAAATGAAGAAAATTGATTGTGTGGTACACAACTATAACTCCTCCGATTCTAAGGTGATATGATTTCTGATGATGAAGTATCTTATTAATAAGATACTTTATCTAAAACTCCTCTATCATTCTCATTCCACATGACTGAAACCGGCAACATAGCTGTGAAAATGCTAAGCAAAAGACGAGTTATTTTACAGCTTCATAGATAGCGTCCATGTTGTGTAAGAAATTATTATAATGATTCCTTCAATTATACGCGTAACCAACCGGAAATAGCTCATATGTTGTTTTCTTTAATTGCCAGACTGTAATGAAGAACATGATAGTTTTTCATGTTGCCTCGTTTTTTCAAGATATTATCCTGTAGCCGTTACTGAGGAAACCGTAGGTTTATTTGTAGGTACAGTTTATAGGATAACAAAATTTTAGGCCGGCGGTCAGCAACAGGCGGACCGCGGAAGGTCGAACCTCGGACCGCCAAATATTGTTAAATCAATACCTACTTACATATTAAACAATAATCACACTAATATTATAAAGGCGAAAGTTTGTGTGTGTGTGTGTATGTTTGTTACTTCTTCACGCACAAACGGCTGGACCGATTTAGATGAAATTCGGTATAGAGGTTGTTTGAGTCCCAGGAAAGGACATCGGATACTTTTCATCCCGGGAGTATGTTCCCTCGGGATAATTTTCGACATTAACTCGGGCGAAGCCGCGGGGGGCAGCTAATATTTTCATATACCCAGCTAATACTGCATTCACTGAAGAATTTTGGGGTAAACATGTTTCAGAAAAGTATAAAAATTGCAGGAAACTAGCTATCAATCAGGCTATTATTTTTAGCTCGACATATGTTTGCGAATCGTCTTTCTCAAAAATTAATATTTTGAAGATCAAATATCGTTCGAGATTAACGGACGCCCTCTGCACTCGAAGACACTTCGCATTTGCTGTTCCACGCGTGAAAAATTTCTCGCATTAATTTTACGTATGTTTTATTAAGTAACTTAATTTGGAAGCAAAATAATCATTATCGTTTGTTTTTCTGGACCTCGATGACATTTTTCAATAGTATCCGGACCTCACTTAAAACTACTTGCCGACCCCTGGTTTATACCATAGCTACATAATTATTATAAAACCATGTCCCCCCGCCGCGTCGGTCTGTCTGTACGCGAAAAAGTCAAAAACTACCGGATGGATTTTCATACGGTTGTGCACCAACGAACGGAGTGATTCATGATGAAGGATTAGGTGCATAATTCATTTTGGTTTTATGTAAATTGGCTAAAATATGATCATGATTGTTAAAGATGTCGGAAAAAATAGAATAGTTAGAAGCTGGAGCGAGTGGTTAGTTTGGAATAATTTTCACTATCAGCCTATCAATAACATTTAATACTGATTTTCAATAGTTTCATTCCTTTCGAGCATGCGCGTGCAGTAGGCTACAGTAAGGGTAGGGTAATTTTCATCGTCAGTATCGTGATTTCAACCCTGAATAACGTGGTGAGTTTTTTTTTTTGGGCATTATTTATGGGCTGGCCTACCCTTACTGTAGCCTACTGCACGCCCATGTTTTCGAGCCGATGGTACGTACTAAATTAGCTTCGAGAAACGTCTCAGCATTTTCAAAAAAATTGGTCCTCAGATCCGAACGGTATCTAAGCCAATTCTTTTTTCTATCAACTTACTATATGAACATCTCATGTATCCCTGTCGCCCCTCGGCACTAGATGGGTCATCGCTCACAAGGAATGGCCTGGCGGGCCGGTTTGCTCCCGTGCGCGTGCCTGACGCACTGTCATGTTCCATATGCTTGTTTTCTGTCAAACGTCATGGTATAGAGTAACAGTGTGCGGCATTGTCTTGTTACTGGAGTTCATGCTTAGCGCTTTGTTTGAGGGCTTTGAATCATAGCAGAGCAGTCCTAACGGACATTTCAGTGTTTTCAGGGCCAATGATAAAGCTTGTACAAGTTGTACAGGTGGTAACATTTCGGTCGGTCAAGATTTGACTCAAATCAACACGAAAATATAGTTGAATAATTTAGACGCTGAATTATGATTGCATTACTCGTATTAACGAAACATCGAAGGTGTAAAAATGCTTCTTGTCCTCCAGAATTATCTGTTTTTCGATATGAGGGGAAACAATTGTGCAAAAGAAAAGCTTTTAATTTGTTCGCAATGTATCCCAAATCCCAAGTGAACACAACGAAGAAATAGTCCTAAAAGACGAACCGCTCTTATGCGCGTGCGCAACGCACTGCATTTTACGTGAGATAGTAAAGTATGGTGGTGTAACTTGATATTGACGATAGCTACATCGATTTCAATCATAATTTAAGATGTGAATGTGTTTATTGGAAATGAGATACCAGCCTGCTAGGAGACGAGAAAGACCAGCTTTATCTTGACTAACCGCAATATAAAAATACACCGTGGTACTTTTTTTCGCCATGTTTTTTTCGCCGCTTCTCACTTTTACCAGAAGCAGTAAGCAAGCCGTAAAACCGACATGTATAATAAATAAATAGCCAAAACAGTCGTAACGTTATTTAAGCCTACAGTTAAACCAAAATTCCAAACCAATGAGGACACTTTTAGAAATGATTTCCGTATTTTTACCGTCTCGCATTCTAAAGTTTTCAGTGAAGCCATAAAACGGGCGCCGTATATTACTTGTACTTTTACTTTCACCGCCGGCCAACAAAGCGACAAGGGCGCGGGACTCTATTCAAACGCTCAATGTAACGTTACTTTGTTTGTCATCTAATTACTACGCCATTAGTTTGTAGAGAAAAGGATTTTTGTTACATTTGCTATTGTTAGTGCCACGCGTCCTTCCAAAGCTCCGCCTGCGACCGACCGAGGCCTTACAACAATTGAATTCTGTTATACCTAACTAATTTGTGTAAATGTTCCAATGAGTCATGCTATGGCAAATATAGAAAACTAAAATATGTTTCTTTTGCCTTATATGGAAAATAGCAGAAGCTGTTTAGCTTAACGGCTTACTAATTTATTTATGTGTCTGTTATACAAAAATGAGATCACTAACAATGCTACAATATTTTGATCGTGAAATGTCAGAACCAACATAATTTAGTAATCTCTAAAAAACTGCTCCAAATATTCCTTATAATCACAATACGAGCAAACAAACAGATGGTATCAAACAAAACACATTGCAGCACAAAGTATCTTCTTATATCTCCGATAATTATAGCCCAAGCTCAGGAAAGTTCAAAGAAATGGTAAATCAAAGAATTGAATCCCTAGAAACGGGCGGGTGCGCAGACGCATCTACCTGCGTCAGGGACCCAGGATACTACTGCGTACCGTTAGATGAAAAAAATGCTATTGTGGCCGCAGGCTGTTGCCAGGGAGGCAGGAAAGCAAAGGGTGCAGCGATTAGTGGGCTGACCTTATAAACAATTATTTTCACGGAGAATAATATGATCAAGAAAGTTTTGTGTAGAGGAAATGGGTTCTTTCGGTAATTTAACTTCGACAAATTCAATTTACACAAAAAAAAACAGAATATATAGTAGCTACAACAGAACGATTAGAAAAACGAATGAACTAAATTCAACAAATCAAATCAAACTTCACATTTACGAGGTTACATTTTTCAGCAAACACAGCAAATTATCCTTTGTTTAGTTCCAAGGCAATATCAAACTTATTTCTCATTACATATTAAAAGAGATAGCAAGGACACAGACTATAAATCCAGCCAAAGGAACCCCAAGAAGAGCAATACAAATCCGTGAAATTAACGACAGCTGCGCGATACATTCGTGACATGTGAAAGCATCTTTATACCTTTTTGTAGAATAACAATGTTAAGCGGATAATTTGACGGATATAAACCAACTAACGGGAACATTTAGAAGTCAATATAACAGTTATCTGTGTTTAGGAATAAAAACTATTATAGTAGTAACCAGTGAAGCATCTGCGACCTAATTTATTGCAGAAGTTTACAACATAATTGTCGCACTAAAAGAAAAGTAAAACCGTATGTCATCAAATCCTTGAGTAAACTTAGAACTATAAAGCCAGAATGGTGGCAAAGAAACAGCCCCCTAAAAGGCAATAAAAAACAGAAAGTCGCTACGAATGGTTCATAAAAAGGAGCTATAAATGGCAAAGGGTTTATACAACATGACTTCTTTCGGCTTCCCTTTCTTACTAACAGTCCCTTAGAATGTTTGCACCAATTGCTAAATTAGCTTTCATTGTGAAAACTTTTACCCTTCGCAACTGAAGAAGCATTACAAACATTTCAGAGGGTAAAAGTTGTAATTGTAAAAATATGTCGATTTAAGAGAAGTGGAGTTTCTTGCACGTTTTTCTCCACAAAGCTATAAAACTGACGAAGGGGTTTTGAAAAAAAATTTTTTTTTGGCTTCCTTTTCTTACTTTCGCCTTGAATGTTTGCACCCTTTTCTAAATTAGATTTGATTATTAAAACTTTTACACTTACCAACTGAAGCTGTAGAAACAATTCGGGGAGTAAAATTTTTAATAACGTATTGTAAAAAATATTTATTTTCTGATTTAAAATCTCTCCACAGAATTTATTGCACGTTCTTTACCACAGAGATCTACGCTTTGGAACGTGCATTTAGCTTCAACTTTGTGACAAACTGATAGTGATTACTGACTGGCTAATTAAAAATATTTAAAACTCCCTGTAAATGGATTAATAATATTAAATGCTATGAGTTTTATCAAAACGGAGTCTTTTCAATGAAGAGCCCCGACCAGTTGCGCGCCTATTTATCCTCGTCAACATCAACACCTGACACATTCGCGAACCTATCATTTGGAACTCGACACAAGGGCCAAAGTACGAAAAAATCCGTAGCTCCTCCGTCAGACCCTGACAGCATTCCGTTACCAGACTCCCGAAAGGATCGACAATACAAGATTCCTGCACAATTGGTGCGCATTGTCGCGTGTACACCTGCGCGCACGCATCTTACGGTTAGATTATTCTTGGCGAATCTTTTATTTACGTCGTGGGAACTGTGTTTTGAATGGCGGTTTTTTTTTTAGTTTATTACTCTATTCCACCTTTGAAGATAATTAAAATAAACCTAATGAGCAAATCTAGTTTGTTTTAAAAATAAAAAATAGTTATTTTCAAATTAGAAGCAAAAAGAAGATTTTAATTTATTTATAGTCGGAAGCTGAATTTTTTGGTCCGTCTTAAATAGCGTTTACGGTTTCTATTGAATCGAATTAGATGTCAAATCATTTGAATACTGTAGAACGATTTTGAAGCTTTGAAAATATCTACGCAAGAGAAGTCGCCGGCCCAGCCTCAGTAAGAAAAAGGGCTTTGCTCTCCAATTAAGTTGCTCCCAGCAATTAAACTTGCGAGCAGATTCCTGTATTTTATTTATTTTTAACCTGAGAACCTAGCAACGAACCACAAGCCCTAATTACCTCCAAGTTGAACATCAAGGGACTTATCTATATAACATTGTCCAGCGGATCCATCGCAGATGTTATCTCCCGTCAGTCCTCCATTGTTTGCGCTACTAATTATACCTAATACCTTTACTGAGTGGATGCCGATGGTTCTGTTGACACGCGATTAACATTTCAGGTCAGTATTTAGGACAAGGCTGCTTTTGAGGCTCCGTTTGTGTTTTGGATCACATAATGGTGGAAGATTATGCGTGAAGTTTACTTAGGCATATTTTTTTGGTCCTTTGTTTTCAAAGAACAGATTCCTACCGTTAGTCATATGAATGATCTGTGATGTGATGTTATTCTTTATGAAAAACTTGAACTGTTTTTTTTTACGATAGGTATGTTTGCATAAAACATGAAAATTTATACCTGAAAGGTGACCCTGTTCAGAACATAAGCCACAAGTTGGAGTGCCATTAATGCACCTACCTATAGTGCAATCAATTTGGCCACCTACTAGGCCCTAACTATTAAAGGAGTTAACCAAAGTCTCGAAAGGAAAAAAAATAGTTTGCCTAGCCTTTTCCCATTATATTGGGGTCTGCATCCAGTCAAACCGGATTCAGCTGAATACCAGTATTTTAAGTGGTGCGGCTGCCTACCAGACCTTCACAACCCATTAACTGGGTAACACGGTACTTCTTGGCAAGGCGGGAGTCAGATTTACTGGCTTCTGACAATCCGTAACGACTGCCAAAGATTTACAAATGTTAGCCGAAACCAACGGAAAATATCTGAATGATTTACAGTCACACCATGAAACTTCCTATTTTGTCATGCAACTACATTAAATTCCACCGTCAATATAAATTTAGATCGTTTCTTTGATAGTCAATATTTGCGTCTCAACCCTTGGCATTTGGAAAATGTCACCCAGATCGTTGTTATTTGAACCGCCAATCTGCCATATTTGTCATACCTACCCATACCCAATATTTTATAATGAACATGACCTTAATAAAAACGGAGCAAGCGTTCTTTTTATATGTGAAATGACGCAAAAGCTATGAAGATATAAAGGTGGGAATTGACATAATAAATTGACGTATTATTAAGCTATAATAATACCCTTATTTACTTGGCATTGAATACCTGGTAGTACAGTGCTTATAAGAGTGGAAACTTTTTGGTCCTTTGAGCCGGTAAACCAAATTACAAATTTTCCATTTGATATGCCTTTGATAGAAATTAATTTCTCAACCAGTAGAGCTGCAATAACATGTACCATCGCCCCTTCGTTTTATGTGCTCGCGTGCAGAGCCTCAGATAAAAGCTATTTCCATAGCCCGTGTGGATGTGTATAATTAACTAGATGGCTTGGAGGGCTTCTACGTCACGTGACCACAACCACGGCGGCACGTGAACTGGAAGCCTCTCACTTACGCCCACGTCATAACCAACCCTATTAGGTACATTTAATATTCCCTCCGAAAGCAATTTCTCGACAATGTACTCACTGTTGTTTACAGCTGAATTTCGGGAAGACCCTTACCTGAAACAACAATATCATGTTTTTAATATAAATTTGGAATATTTCGCACCTCCGCGACGTTATCAAAATAATATGGATGTTTGTTTGTTTGTTTTGTACGAGCTTGCGAAGGATCAGTGAACGGACTGAAAATAGTCGATGCGGGCGATGCGCGCGCCAAAATAGCGCCCCATGCGGCGAGCTGCGCACCCGCTGCTTTGTGAAACCCTATATTTGCGCAGTTTTCAGGTTGAAACTGATTAAGTACTATCTTTTAAAGTAAAAACAAGATGGCGAACGGCAAAAACTGTACAGGTATTAAAAGTACCTAAGTATTGTATTTAAAACTCGAAGAATCGATGTTAAATAATGGATGAGATGAGTATTTAAGTTACAAGGTCTCAGAAGCCGTTAAGAAGCACTCGGGCTTCTGAGTAATCGGTACAAGAAACGATTGTTTATTAGCAATAATTGCGGCGCAAATAAATCGTGTTGAGAGAGATGGGCGCTGACAGGAATACGTCTTATGTACCTGTATAACTGGCAAGCCAAGTGTAAGATCATCATCACAATCTTCAGTTTTCAGAAACATTTCGTATCTTCGAAATAGTTGGCGAAGGGAGACAGAGAGATGTTTAGATTAGCACTGATACAACAAAGCTTGCTGATTTGTTGACCGAAACAAAACATTCTTCGTCCTTCGCTTTTCATCGAGATTGAAGCACATCACGAAATAATAAAAAAATACAAAAATTCTATAGTAAATAAATTTTCCTAATTCGTATTTTTAATATTATATTTAAAGGTTCGTTCTGCTACACCATATGCCAGCACTGCAATGCGCTTCGATTGTCTTGATAACATAAAACATGCAATCAAACTAAATTCATTGCTTTTATTTATTGATACCCTATAATTAGGAATAGATAGGCATCGAAATAACAAAATAATGACGAATGACTTTTATTTATGTCATTATAGTAGCTGAAAATACGACACGCCCACTCCACCCTAAGTATCACAATCAATATCCATACGGTAGTAAAATCAGGTTAAATAATTAAATGATCGGCCAAAAAGGTCAGAGTTCGTAAGCCCGAACGAACTACCAACCTACAAATAAATTCCAAGGAAAAATTCTAAACTAACATGTTTAGTAAACAGACAAAGTCAATCAAAGATCAACTTTTTAGCACCGATTGACGTGCGAACACGCGTGACGTCACAGGGTATCCATAAAATACAGTACAAAGTGGAACGCTCTTGAAGTCGTAAACATTCGGAAACAGTGCGGTGTGTGAAATGAGTGCTGTTGACGGCCGAAGAGCTTTGTGTAGCAAATTAGCTTTCAAAGTTATTTGTGAGGAGAATCCGAAGTCCAGTGCTGATTTTATTTCCATCTTGTATTTCGAATGATCACGTACCGCTCGTTAGGCGGACTGAGAAATAGATTTTTAGGAAGTTTAAAAATGCTTCCCAGATTTTGGAATTACGGTTATGTAAGGCAGAAATGTTTTACTCAATGAATATTGTCATCCTCAAAAATATAATGGTACAGAACTAGTATCCTTCGCGATTCCTTCAATACGCTTCTTAAAACAATGTACGCACCGATCACGTAGCTCTTTATATCGATCTTATCTTCGAATATCATTGAGGTACTCAGAACTAAGTTTCAAGAACCCAATGTCAATTAAATTGTTTTTAATCTTTCACAAGTGGGTTACGAGGATCAATCTCGTTCTGGGGGCGATTGTATGCAAACACCCGCATTGCATGCGCTTGCGCAGCGAGGGCAAGCGATCCCTCATAGTAGCAACAATTGATTAATATAATCTTGAGAAACCCTTTGTTATTCACTACCTACCGCTTATGAAAGGGCAATTTAGTACTATAATATTGTTCTCTGTAATTACTTCGCAAATCAAACTAATAGACTAGTATCTAAGTTAGAAATAAGTTTAAGTTATAGTGCATTTTAGCGTCACGTTTCTCTCTGGTCTATGTTTAACAACGATTAGAAGTACCTATTACATTGTTTCTTAAATGAAAATTGTCTCAAAATTACTCCAAATTTCAAAAAAATATTGTTATCATGCTCCTCAGTTACTCTAAGCAAACAAGAATTATGTACAACTGGCGCCATCCCCTATTTTTATCTTTGCATAACTGCAATAAATCACTTTTACTTATCTGGTCTAGTCTTGCAACCACTCCACTTGGAGCGATTCTACATGAAAAGGGGGTCATCCATCTACTTCATTTCCTCATTCCGTCACTATCGCTATAATTTGAAAAAGCCCCCCCACATCTATTACTCAATAACGACAGAAATACTACGACAATGCAGTTGTGTGATTGTCAAGAGTGATTATTAAAACAATGGACAATTAATTGTAAAAGTGTGTGCAGGCGCATATCTTGTGGAGTAAGTATGGTGTCATGACGAACAAGTGCGTGTTGACACCATTGGAGCTATATAAAAAGCTTCAAGTTATTCTACGACTTTTCTTTCTACAAATGAAATGAAATTGAATCGTCTTGTAACTGTATCTATATGCCTTTTGTTTTCATCACGTTAGAAAGCCATCATCTCTACAAGAGATAACATATTTACATAAAATATCTACACGCCATGGAATTTGGCTAAGCATACGAATAACCACGCAAAAATTTGTTCTACATAATTATTTCATCATTGGAATCCTGATCAAATTCTTTAACATCTTCAGGTATTTTAATGCATGAAGTTGTTGGCTAAGATTTTTGTAGGTACTTTATGCATCAGACACCACGATTGCTACTACAACATCGGCAGTCACTATCTCTAATCTCCACAAACATCATTTGCAGGACAAACCATCATAGTCTAGATCAACATCATCTAGAAAATGGCCTAGCCGTAAAATTAGGTACTACAAACAAATCATCCATTAACAAAGCTATAATGAACATTTTCGAGCACAAACAAATCATTATCAAACTAGCTAACAAAAACCTACTTTTTTTTTTTTTTAAGGATTGGAAATCATCAAATGACTTCTTCCGCTCTGGGTGGAGCGGAAGGGCGTGTCAGACTCTTACTGACTAAAACCCATCCGTGTTCCTTCTAAAGCCCTTTGCGTTCCAGGGCCGCGGTGACTCTTTCGAACAAATTCCGCAACCCTGGCAGGATAAATCTACTTGGAAGTATTATTTCGCGCCTGCCATTTATTACATAATAATCATTACAATAGTACTTATTGACCTAATTGAGGCACAATTAGCGACTTGAATGAGCAGCGTGTGAAATAAACCTCCACTTGACTTGCAGTTGGAATATATTATTGTCAGTTATTGTAAGTGGCAACAGTTTCAAGAGTACTTGTTGCTTTTGAGTGTACCTAATTTATCTATGCAGAAGTTGTATTTTCAATTTCTAAAATATCACAGAACATTCTTCAATTTTTTATGAGCCATTGGTCCTTTGGAGTCCTAAATTTTTTGCTTGACAACGTGTCTAATAGGTTCGGTCAATCCTTTTTTTAAATTCAATTTGTATTTCAATAGAGAAGAGCCCTTCAGAATCGAAAGTTTCAATGAGAGGCCTGATCTGCCCCTATCTCTAATTGATCAACATTATTCAACAACCTGTGAAGGAGCGAATAAACTGATTGGCGTTTTGAGTTTCTAGAGAGACCATAGATCACTAATTCAAATGGTTGAAGTTGTACTCGTAAATGCTCATGATATCTTTGACAAATAGTTGATTATAAACAAAACAGAATCGATACTAAAGTCAATTAAAGCTTCGGAAGTAATACAAGAATAAACAATTTAAGTACTTAGCATTCCAATTAAACGCATCTCCGTACTTATCCATTACAAACAATGTACTTTAATTTTTAAATACCATGTAGTAATTTTTCGGTTCAATGGCTAGCGTTATTGGATTTCGGCTTTGATCTAAAATTAGAAATAATATCACGATGATTGTGCCAATTATTTCAGTTCAGATGCGCTGGCTAACTCACACTGAATTTAGACGGAAAACGTAAATAAAGTTGAAATAATTCTCAAATTGGATGATTTCAAAACATTGACGAATGAAAGGAATGCGGAAGACGTCTTTAGAAACGTTTTGGATGTGGATGACTGAAGAAGTCATGGATGTATCAGGTTAAAAATGATACGGATAGAAAAGGAGTAAATAACGGTATAACAGCAGATAGAGATGATAGAAGTCACGCTCATTCGGAATAAGGACATACGGGTGAGATGGATGTTTTTCAACCACCTGTAATGTCGTTTTAGGTTTGGCTAAATGAGGTTAGGTAATATTTGTGATTGACAAATGTTAAGAATATTTGCTGTGAATTTCAAGGCCCACTTTATAAGTAAATAAATTCTGCAAAGCTTCAAGCAACTCAAGTGTCAAAAGACCTTTTACGCTATCTGCGAGCCTTAAGGCCAATATGGTATGAGTGTCTCTACAAAATTAAATTTATACTTATTTAGATAAGCTTTTACAGGCTTTTGTTACCTACTTATTTGCATGTTTATGACGAACACCAAGATAATTTTGGATAATCTCTTCTTCTGGGGGCTATAAAGTAGAAACTTTGTGTACGCGTTCACATTAGATAGGAAGAAAAACGTAATCATAATGTTTAACCACAAACAATCGTTATCATCATCACCATCCTTATTCTTCTACCCTTATTCCAGCTTACTTAGGGATTGGTACAGATTGTCTTCTTCTCCCATAAGTATATTTATATTTGCCGTCATCTAAATAGTCACAGTGGTATTGGGCAGGACACATTGCTAGCAAGCGCGTACTGGAAGATGCAGCATTGGACCGATGACCAGGTGAAAGCCGAAGGAATACGCTGGATGCGAGACGCAAAGGACCGGTCTATGCAGCGACACTTAAGAGAGGCGTATGTACAGCAGTGGCAACTGGAGCAATGTTAATAATGATGAAGTTCTTTGATCTGATGGCATGGAGTTTTATTTATTATTTAAGTGAGTTTAGCATGTGGACATAAAGACCAGCCAACTAGCAAGCGTCTTAAAAAGTTTAACAAGGAGTTTCATAGTCATGTTCCGTCTGAGTCCGGCACAAAGCCCAGTGAAACAGATACGCAAACATAGACACGCGAACAACGGATGTACTAAGTTATTAGCGGGTAACTACAAGTTCAGGTGCAATATTTTTATTACATAATTGCGCTCATTACCATGCCGATACGGTTATGTTTTACCTTGACACACGTTAGGTCATGTAGGGTTGTCAAAAGACTGATTTCCGACAGGGAAACTAAGTTACATACGCTAACGCTTAAATGCGCTTTAAGCTTAGTTTTATTTATCCTGATTTACAGGATATAATGCCACTTGTATCTATCGTTCGAGATTGGCAAAATATAATGATTCGTTTTTAATATGCATCGAAAATTCACTAAACTCTGGATGTTTTTTTTTTTAATGGAACTGCAGCCCACTGTGACGTGCTAATGCCATCCAATTCCGAAGATGAAAAAAAGGGATAGTGCTATTCGCTATGTATAGCTCCGTCTCTCTCTTAGAGCGGAATCATAATCGTTTTAAGACTTCTACTTCCCTGGTATATAAAAATGACCTATTTTAGTAAAATATTTTGATGGTATCAGGACTTTATAATTTAAATGTCATCCCGTAAAATTGCTTCATAACTTTATTTATTGATTGTTAGCACAATAAGACAAGGAGTTTTTTGAAGCCAAATTCGTAAATTACTTAAGTTTCAAGACTGAAGTGGCAGCCCTAAGTCAAGGTAAACTTTATGGAGACATTTAATATGACTGTACTATCTTAATTTAGTACGTAATTATTTGGTGTAAGCTTTAATTATATGTAAATCTTGAGCTTTAAGCAACGTCCTCATTAATCCGACATGTTTATTAGACTAAGGTAAATTGCATCGTATTTGTTTTACACGTTTTTTATTCAAATAAAATAAAAATAATTAAACACTGAGTTTTACTACATCGATTTATTAGAGGAGAGGTCATGATACTAAATTATTTTATTTTATTTATATGGAAGTTTCTATTGATTTGCTATTTAAAAATTATCTTAGGTGGTCTATGGTTCAAGAAAATTCGAGAACCCAAACAAATCGATCCCAATTCCACAAAAATGTTCTAAAACAAAGATCGATTTCTTTCGAAATTGAATGTTAGGGGTCATGGCATTTATTCCCATGACCTTCCCACACAGTGTTCTGGATAATGACAGGATTCCATTCGATAATTTGTTGGTAAGCACGACCTAGTTGATGTGTGTGATTATATGGACTCTGAATGATCGGTGTGCGGTCAATATGTGGGAAATGAGTTTTCACTGACGTGCCTGTGGTGCTGTCAGTTCTAAGTATTTGTTTAGTTTGGGTATAATTTCATCGATATTAGCTTTGAATTACCAAGCTTTTCATGTACTCTAAACAGTTATTGGTTACGTCTGCTGTCAGGTTTTGAACTTTTAAACTTTATTTTTTTTTATTTGAAATGTGTTTGCTCTTGACTCTAGTCTAGGTCATAGACGACAGAGACAAAGTCGACGATGGAGCAAGCTTAACCAGCTTTCGTATTAAAAAACCATTTTCATAACCATTGAAGTTGAGTATGTTTTTTTTTACTTTTATTTTTCTAAAACATCACACAGCAAAAAATAACATGGATTCAGATTAATACTTTTCCATTAGCTTTCAAGTTTGCGCAAAACTAAACATCGGAAAATTCTCGAGCAATGATTTGCAAGAATAATGAGAAATACAAACGATGTTAGAATTAACAAGTCAGTGATCAAGTAATTAACAGATCTGATTTTAATGATTAATTACTACCATATAGGAGTTATGTACATGGAAAATCACAATAACAAATACAGATTTTCGCGAAACGTTAGTATCTTATAAAAAGTTTTCAAGTCATGTCATAGATATTAAGTACATGCTTTTATTACCCGACTGCGCATCACAAAGGTAAGTTATTTTTCCATCGCATTCTTAAGGTTTGTCATCGATTCTAACGAATTATTATTGTTATGTTAACTATTTGAATACAAAGAAGTAGGAACTGTGTTTACATCATAAGTGGCATTACTTGTAATTTGTAGACAATTATAATCAGATATGAAGAAAATTAATCAAATAGAATAAACATCACAAATTCCAAGTCCCTAACACGTCGCTTGCTTCAAAATATTCTTATAAAAAGGGAGAATCCGATTCATTTGAGAATCGTACGCAAAAAACATCGTATGAATGGCAACTTCCGTTGAAGCGTAAAAAATGAACCTTTCCGACCCAACTTCAAATACCCCCACATAATCATCAAACTTAATCACTATTCAACCAATCATTTGTTGAAAAGAGAATGACTCAAGTAGTGGGTACTGTACCCCTGTAAATTCCCGGCTCGTCCAGTAGCTTTCCGCCATTCTCAAAAAGGCTTCAAAGATATTTCGCGACGCAGACTAACGTAGATAATTACCCTAAAGCCATAATCACACAATGAATCACTTGCTAACCATATGCGTCTAGCGTTCGCGTTAAATTATTTCCATGTTGGAAAATTTGCTCATTTATGTCCGTCTAAGGACATGGTTCCATGGAAATTGATAGTGAATATTAATGAGATATAATATGGTTATCAATAGTTATTTTATTACTTATAATTGAATGCTTTCCACTCTGAAATGGGTGTGGAAAAGATATTTTCTTGGCATCTGGAAACCTTGGTAACGAACAAAAGTAAATCAGCATGGCCACAGGCAGGGCCGTCTTTAGCCTATTGGAGGCCCTGGGCACAAGATAATGGGGCCCCCCTATGACTTTGACAAAGGACTATTTTGCTAAAACAGGCAAAAAAAGGAAAAACTAGATTTGTTCAACCGTTTTAAAGTCACATTAAATGAAAAAGTTAATTGTCATACTATCCGGAACAGAAACTCTTTTAGTTAGTGCTTGAAAATCTTTCCACTCAGCTGTCGACTTGTCAAAAATAGACAAGTCGCCATTGTTTTACTATTGTGTTTGCTAATTAGGCATTCTACTTGAGAGTGAAATAAACATATTTATTTCTCTTCTTAAAATTAATATACGTATGAGTCGTCGGTAGGTGATCTGGCAAAAACTAGGGGCCCATCGATCGCGGGGCCCTGGGCACTTGCCCCGATTGCCTAGTGGAAAAGATGGGCCTGGCTTCAGAAAAATAACTACATGTTCCGTCATAGCGTAATAGGTTATTAGTTATTAACATTTATACATTATAGTAGCTGTCAATTATGGCTTAACCCAGTTGTATATATCCCTTGGTGCCTATTGGCCTAGCTCAATTCTGTCTTCTGCTTGATAAGGAGGGAAGTGGAAATTGGATTTTTTCCTACTCCTTCGCTTTGCTTTTCTGATTAATTTCGTTACGGGATCCAAGCCAGTTAAACCGTTCTCCAACTTTTTGAGCTTTTAGCTAAATAAAAAATCAGTCTCAATGAAGTTTAGTCAGAAAAGTGTTTCGTATTTGGTGTAAATGATATAAAATGAACAGTGATATATTAGGTACCTACGTGAATCGGTGCAAAGATAAATGTGTTCACGGTCTGACTGATTGTGAATGCAAATGTGAAAACCGACAGTTCGAATGAAAGTAAATTCACTACAAAATGTTTTAATTAACATAGAACGTTACATTGTACGATTAGAATGTATTTTTGTTAGATTGACGATGACAAATTAAAAAACAAAAACATTACTCTCCGTCTGGGACAGACTATTTTGATGTTCTATCAGAGATCTATGCTTTGGAACGTGGGAAGAGCTTCATCTTTTTGACCGACCGACCTTGACAATTCAAAACCGCCTGTAAATGGTCTAATTGAAATAAATGCTTTGAGTCTTGAGTCTTGAATAACTTGCTTTATCCTTACTAGAAACCAGATAAAATTAATTTGGCGATGCAAAATAAACTTGTGTCCTTTGGCATATTTTATGAATTATTTGAAATTCTCAGAAATATGGCTAATTAAAAGCTGTCTTAGGAACTTTAGCTTCAACATTGTTGAAATTTAACAGCCTCAAATCCTACTTGGAATTTGAAACCTTTGTCATGAGTCCTTGAAATGCGAACATCTTTAGTTTAATACAGTCAACTTCAAAACGATTCTTAGATAGTTAATTTTACGTTAAATCGGTTGAAATAACATTTTATTATCACATCATGGTGATTTGTGTTTTCTTGGCAACTAGATTGGACGGTGTTTCTTCATTTCACGCAATCTACTTGCTGTTTATATCTATGAACATCATGGTGGTTTATTATTAGGTCCCAATACCTTATAATGTAATAACCTTTTTAAATGTCGACATGAGACAGAATGTGGCTAAATTAATAACAGCCACACGGGTCGATCTACAAGGTTAAGCAATGCTTGCCAAGATTGGTCTGTGGATGAGTGACCATCTTAACATACCGAGTTTGCTCCGTGCCTCGGAAAGCACTTTAAGCCGTTGGTCTCGGCTGTCATTTATTGTAGATCTTTGGCAGTTGTTACGGATTATCAGAAGTCAGTAAATCTGACTCCATTCTTGCCAAGAACTACCGTGTTACTCAGTTAATGGGTTGTGGAGCCAGCCGCTCCACGCTCTAGCTGAATGGGAAAAAAAACTTAATACGATTCGTAGAATATTTTTCGTGCCAACTGTACATTACAAAAGTACCTACCTACTTCAATATTTATGCTCCATTAACGTCGAACTGTGGATCTCGTCATAAACATACGAGGCACGAACCTAGAAGTTATATTTCTTGGAAGGCTTATAGAATATTAAACTTATCAAGACAATGGGATCAAATACAAAAACTGGTGGATCTTATGTATTGTCACTAATATACTACTACTAATAAACGAGGCTAAGATACAACAATCATCCAGTAGGTCAAGTTAGGTATTCTTCAACGAATATACCTAGTTCTTTGTTACGGGGACACTCAAGAACAAAAAACATACGAAAGGGTTATAAATACGGGCCTGCGGACGGCGAGCCTTGGGTGGCACCAGGCCCGGGTCGATGGCGCGTTGTTTCACGCGCGCCTCAAAGAGATGTCAGCATAGAAGACGGGGCCCGCTAGGGCCAGAGCCTGCCAGGGTTGCGGAATTGGTTCGAAAGAATCACCGCGGCCCTGGAACGCAAAGGGCTTTAGAAGGAACACGGATGGGTTTTAGTCAGTACAGTAGTATTTAAGAAGTCATTTGATGATTTCACATCCTTAAAAAAAAGGGTTATAAATAAAGTTACCTACTTATTTCATGTACAACCAGCTGGTTGAATCTTCCCCTCTTTTGAGGTTTTTCAATTCGCAAGAGGATAATGTAACGGGCAGCTGCCTTTATAAAATCGTGAATTTCTAATTATATGAATAACTATCCAGCAGTTGGATTGACGATAACCCCTTACACGCAGTTAAGGTCATGCTCTATTAGTTTCATTTAAAGCAGGGTGGTCTACATACAGGGTTGAGCAGTATTGCAGCAGTATACGTAATTGAAATACAAATACGTATTTGGTATTTGTATTTTAATTACTTCTTAAAAATTTAATTTGTAATTGGTATTTGAAATACATGACGCTGAGGTATTTTGTAGTTAGTGTTTTAAATACTTATGACTTCAAAATACATTTGAACATAAATGAATACATTTAGCAATCTTATTAATGGGTGCGTTCTGCAGAAAACAGCGCTCGAGCTATCATTGGCAAAAAGGCTAGCCTAACCTAACACCTGACAGTAGTTTGTTATTAGTACTTTGCATTTTAAATAAAAATAGTTAAAATACTGTATTTTATATTTTAAATACACGACTTAAAAGTATTTTGTAATTTGTATTTTAATTAAAGCAAAGCATATATTTTCCCCTGCCTACACCCAATACCACACATGACTCGATAGATCACGCGGCACGCAAACAAATCGTTGCCCATAGTTACTAAACCGAAACAAACAAAACCCTAATCCGATAACTAACAAGAACAAAGGTCATCACTTGACACATAGATACTTACATTTCTATTGTTATCAAACTAGGAGATAACCCTGAAATGCCCCGGTAACTCGGTAGCACATTTATCAAACACATTATGCCTCAACAAATGATTTTAGGGGTGATAATGGCGTAAACAAATATTGCTTCCGTTTGTTATCTTAAAGACTTGCTCAGATAAGGTGAGTGTTAGCTTAGATTGAGTTGGAACTTAAAGTAAGGGAGTAATGGGTCAATTATTAGGTAAATGGTACCTAATGATGTCACAGAAATGTTTGTAGACAAGATAAAATGTTTGACCACACATGGTGTTCCTTAAAATGTCAAAAACCCTATTAAATCACTTGGGACAGCTTCTGATTAGACAAGTCATCATCATCATCACCATCATCATGTCAGCCCTAAGATGTCCACTGCTGGACATAGGCCTCCCCCAAATGTCCTGTGCGTCTCGCATCCATCGGCTACCCGCGACCCTCACCAGGTCATCGGTCCACCTTGTGGGAGGCCTTCCAACGCTGCGTCTTCCGGTACGCGGTCGCCACTCCAGAACTTCGGCCCCATCGACCATCTGTTCTGCGAGCAATGTGCCCTGCTCACTGCCACTTCAGTTTGGCAATCCTTCGGGCTATGTCGGTAACCTTGGTTCTCTTGCGGATATTGTCATTCCTGATTCGATCACGCAACGAAACTACCAGCATTGCCCTCTCCATTGCTCTTTGGGTGACTTTAGACAAGTGTAATAAATAATTTTCATTTCGCGTACAAAATTAAGATTGTTTTGGTCGTGAATACAGTAGCCCATGTTTTAAGTGTAGGCAAATACTATATACAAACTTGAACATCTTTGAACAGTATCTAAACAAGTTCTTACACATCCATTTGTCTATTTATTCTGCCCAAATACATCAAGTCCATTGTACTCATTCGGGGCCTTGTCACTGCAATTCTATAATTCCTTACTGTGTAAACCGACACAAGGATAGACAAACTTAAATGTGTTTTGTTAATATAATGTTATTAACATTGGCAATTATATGAGTGCCGTGACACCGCCGGTTTTAAATATGGCATGGTCTAACTAAGTATACGAATTTCGCAATGCGAAACTTTATGTTTAATAGCTGTTAATATTCCCTGTTTTACGTAAACTAGTCCTATCAATAGAGACAATTTTTAAAGATTTTTTCAAGAGAAAATAATCTGAGAATCGTGAAGTTTTCTTCAATAATTTGATTACCGCCTAGTATTTTCGAAGTGCTTTGAAGAACCTCTTTTCTTTCCAATAACACTTATCACTATTTCTTAAATGAAACAGGTGCACCCTTCTTTGATTGTCATCATCATCCTCTTCCCAATTGATTTGGGTTCACCACAGTACATTCATCTTCCATACACCTCTTCTTGAATCTTTTGTTTCGAAATAGGTTTGATGTTCTTTCTTAACTATTTACTACTTTTTTCGGTAGGTTCACTCGGTTGTCTGTCTGTCTATGTGTCTGTCCGTCTGTCACAGCCAATTTTCTCCGAATGAAATTTGGTACACACATGCGCTTCTGTGGCCCAAACAAGCATTACGTAAATAAATAAATTTTAAGTATGAGGGCCACTTTTATCAATCATAATTGTGAGGGTTTTATTTGTATTTTTTACATAATTTTGAAATAAAAAAAAATGAAGTTATTCAAGAAATTACACGAAAAATTACCAATCCCGCCATTATCTCCGAAACTATTGAGCCTAAAATTTTGACACACAAAACAAAAACAAACGAAATACATTCGAAACCCTTTGCACGCGAGGCCGACTCGCACTTGGCCAGTTTGTTTAGTAATCGCCACTGTTGATTTTGGCTTTCAAGAGTTACAGCAGCTGGGAAAGTGAATTTTTTTTTTAATTTGCGATGAGTTTGCTCTTGACTCTAGTCTAGGTCATAAATGACAGACAAAGCTTACCCAGAAGAAGCCTGTTCACTTTAATTTATGCGTTCGGAAACCCAGACGCAGGCAGAGAGTTCCACTCCTTTGCTGTACGCATTATAAAAGACGTTTGGTGCAAATTGGTGGAATAGCAACAAGGTAATGATGGTAACTTGCAGTGCGAAGGGGGCCGGTGGGATGAGGTCGTGGAGTTCTTGGACACTCTCCCCGAAGTACAATCTGTGGAAGACCGACAAGCAGGCAACCTTGCGGCGATGAGCCAAGCTGTGAAGCTTGGCATCCACCAGTTTTACGTCGCCAATGAGCCTTTTAGCTCTGCTTTTCACCGAGTCAAGCGCGGCAAATTGGTATTTTGCTGAGCCATCCCAAAGGTGGCTGCAATATTCCATGCAGGATCGGACTTGTGCTTCGCCCACATAGTTAAGCCGCCTTATCAACAAGTTAGTTGCGAAACTATTCGTTTAGTACATCACCATACTAATTAACGTCTTCTATCTTTTCTACAACTAATGACTGTTGTGCTATCAGCATTTCTTTTGGTTCCAAACAATTAGGTTTTTGTGTTGACGCGTTCATGCGGTAAACGATTAATGGATGACATTTACGATTGATGGAACTGCTGACAATTTAAATGGATGTCGAGTTTTTGGGTTAAACGATAGTATGTTTTGGAAGTACATACAGGGCTACCAGCACACACTTATAGGTAGGTAACTGATTACTCGACCTAATTACTTTCTTTCAGGTCTCCGAGATACAGGCTCTACCCAATTTGGAGACCACACTGTGCAAACAAACTGATTGTCAAAATAGTTACAGATTAGAAAATTATATTATACATAGCCGTAAGTCATTTTGTAACAATGAATAAACTATTATTATTCTTACTTGGAAGGTCTATTCCTCGGTGGTTAAAAAAACATGCGGTGCAGTCGGCAGCGGACTGCCGATAGAAGTGAAAACTAAGCGAAACCTAAAGCGTTCGGTGACGATGACGCGAGTTCCATGATTTTTGTTCACCCAAAAAGTGCTCAACGCGCCTAAAGAAGTTTTCACTTCAAAAAGTGGCCAAATGCAAGCCGTACTCGCGTGCAAAGGGTTCCGAACGAGGGGATGGGTAATTTTCGTGTAATTTCTTGAATAACTTCAAAACTATTTATTTTTAAATCATGAAAAGAAATAATTAAAGTAAACCCTCACAATACGCCCTTTCATTTGATATGCCACACGATACAGTTCCGGTTCCGTTTCTTACCTATTTCTTTTAGGATGTTCGGAACCCTAAAAAATCAGGATCAAGAGTTTAATCAAATTTTCTTGAACCCGGACGGAACTTCTAGATGAACACTGATTATAATGCCCCAGTTAGATTAAGTTACATATTTAAAAATAAGAGATCCGAGAAAGTTCGAGTGTGGATTAATTTTATAAACACGTTGATAATTCTGTGGCTTTTCTATTACCCTTTACGGAAAATTACCTAGGTTTTCATTTACGTAGGCATTTACGTTTGTAAAAGGGTATGTAGAACTAACGGGGACAAAAGAAATTATGCTTGGAGACGTAGGGTTTTCAGGCGCGAGGAAAGTAAAAAGTAATTCTTGTAATCTATTCTTACCATTTTTAAATGAGACCTCTGCCTTTCAACAGGTTATTTAAACTCCTTCTCCTTAAAATGGCCTCACCTTGCTTAAAATGACCAAAACAGATTGACGTGTAAAACTGTTATGTTTAAACCTACATGCAAAATAAATTTACTCAAAGAGAAATTACTCTTTACAAAATACGCTTAAATAACACATCAAACTATATTAAAAAAAAACAGCGATATAGTAAGCCTTAAATAACTCTACAACGAAAACCCAACTGAAAAGAAATACTGTCAAGAATATTTTCGAAAACATTAATTCGGCACAGACAAACAATGATATAAGTACAGCACATTACAAAGTAACAGAAATAATGCAGTAGTAGTAGGTACAGAATTGCGCTGAGCGAGCCCATACCAGTATACTTGTATCGTGTCAGCCCTACTGCCAACAATAACGGTACAGCCGAATGCATAGTGCATTCAGAAAGCTAAACTCAAGAACTTTATGCTTGTTTTTATTCATAGTCGGCTATCTGAACTTAGATCGCGTTACGAAGCACTGAGGACGCTCATCGTCACAAATCATAGTTGCAGATGATCTGCCGTAACTTTTTTATGGATTTAAATTGCCCTGTTACACGAACTGGTTGCGATTTCAATTAATAAAATGATTAGGTCTAGAATAGTTTGAAAATGTACGTGAGTCGTGAGTACCATTGACTCTCGTTAAGTTTACACGTGAGAGTGATATTAGAGCGAGTTGTGTGAGTGAGTATCTGTTGGAGTTTTTGTTGGGAAAAATATTATCAAAGCCAGTTTCATATTTTGTCGGTTTGACAATTAAAACTCCGAAAATAGCTGTTACGCGGGAAAGATGTGGTTTAGAATTGAATTTTCACAAAAGCTTTTTATTTTCTTTCTAAAGTTACCTAGTAATTGCAGAGGTAGTCAAATTTTGTGATATGGCACATAAAGTAAGTAGGTATGTCAAATTACGTCATCTCCGCATTGGCGTGAAAATGATTCAGTTGATTGCCGTATAATTACAATCATATAGGTACCTAAACCACAGCCATAGTACCAATTTAACGATACTTCAAGTACTTACTCCCTATGAAACCATGACACATACAGTTAAAATGTAATGTGTCATCATCTAATCGAGTCGAGTTACCTTAGTACTTGCAATCATTGTAATTAATCGCAGTACATAACCAGGCTAACCTGGAAGAAATGATTCTAACACTTCCCCTGCCATTGCAAATTAAACCTTATACACAGGGGAATACAACTGCTTGCAATCGTCGTAATTAATGGTAGTGCATAATCAGGGGCTATGGAAGAAATGATTCTTAAACTACCCGTGCCAAATCAAATCCAACTTTATGTATAAATTATAGAGTTGTAAATTGATTGGTTAAAGGAAAATAGATGCCAGGTTTAAAAAAAGAATGCATCTTATACAGCCTTCGGCTAGGCGTAAGGATTAATTTGCAATCATTAATAATACTGGCCGCGGTCGCAGACGTGAAGTAAAAAACCAAGTTAGACCTACCATAACATGTTTATAACTTCTAGATAATGATACACGGTGTTCCAGAAGTGCATGGTCAAATTTAAGGGTTTTGTTCAGTATCTGCTTTACAGCAAAGAGACAATATCAAAATTTAAAAAATATTACAATTTAAAAAAAAATTGGTTGTCTGTAAAGTCGGTTTACGGACGACGTCATAACAAATCATTTATGAAATGATCGTAACGTTCCAATGGGTCATCCTTTTTCGTGAGTGCAGCCGGCGTTCATCGATTTATTAGACGTTGTCACGTCAAAACCCGACCGCAAAATACGACTAACAAGTAAAAATAAAACACTTTTCAAGCAAATTGATGCATCGAATCTGTGATCGAACTAAAATAAACGCCACCAACTGCATCGGACTGCTTGAAATGGAACGTTTAAGCCGTTTTATCAAAAAAGTCTTTATGTGTTTTTATATTGTTTCTTTACACCACATCTTCTGGAACATTCTGTATCTGTGCTTCCACTGAGGATATAATCCAGGAAGTAGTTGTGGAGCTGACGGTGTAATGTATTAACGTGGATGGTATTATACGGAATGAGCATTAATTTTCCTTTTTAATTCGTTTCCTTTTCTTTATTTTTAAATGTTATGATTAGGTACTCATGATCGCTCTCTAGCGCTCTATGTTTTTGAAAAAAGAAGCGGCCATTAATTTGCTTTTAATTGTTTTTTTTTTATTTCTTGTTTTTCCATTATTATTAATCTTGCTAATTAATTTATAGGAAGTGAAAATATTGTATAGGAGTACCTTTACAATATTTTGACTTTTTGGCATTAAAATAAAACATGTTATATTTGTTTTTATTTTTATTCTTAGCAGCTATTTATGTATACTAAGTTTATTCTATTTTTTTTTTTTGTATTAACAGCATTGATTCGTCAAATCAATTTGTAGCCTTCATTCAGTATTCAAAAGTCAATTAAAGTGCAATAGCACACAAGACTCAGAATAACTTATTTGTCCTCTGACTCATGATTGAAGTCCAGTACATTAAAATAGTTAAAATATTGACAACATTGAGTAGATAATACGCCGTTCACTAGTCAAACGAAAACATATAATTTTTGTTCGACAGTCCTGACAATAATAACTCCTAATTATTACATATCGGAGGGTTTTATCTATAAAACGGCAAATAGACCTTATGCTAACTCTGATTTAAGGTTTATATTTGCTTGCAAGTGTTGTTTATAAGGCGATTTTTAAAAATACGCACGTCCGTTGGTAACCGCAAAGGCAAGCATTCGTAATGTTGGAACTATTATAAAATACTTCAACTCTTCGGATTTTGCGCAGTAGCTATGTACAATAAAATAAAAACAAAAAAAGGTGAGGCATCCCGTATTTTTTCTATTTTACTGCCATTCCTTGTTGTTTTTTAAACATGAGCTGATTGCAATTTTATCGTTTTTCAATAAGAATGCGACAGGCAAATAAATTCCAATATTACCTAAGTAGGTACAGGCGCCAGCACATCAAGCTACCCGAAACTGTCAAATGTTCCCAATCAACCTTGAACCTAATGCTTCAGCAATAAAGTAAAAAATCTATTAAAAAAAATTGACAGATTGATGTAGCTTGATGTGCTGGCGTATCAAGCCGGGCCAATAAAAAATCGATCAAAAATGTATGGAAATTGAGGCTTTTTTGACAGATTGCGACTGACATGCCAATGCGAACGTTACTTAACAATAGTGTTTCTACTGGTTTTTAAAAAAAATACATTTCTCAAAAACTAGAGGTCAAACAAGGCACAGTTAAAAAATATTGCTTAAAAATCTCAACAAATTTGGTTAAATTCAGCGTTTTGAAAATCTGTAATAAGCAGAGGCAGCACTAATTGTGTGACGTCACTCACAAGTCCCGCCATTTTGAATTGAATTTTTTGTGACAAAGATAGAAGAATAACTTTTCTGTTTTTCAACCATTTTTATTTATTGTATCACAAATCGTAATGTTTTAATATCATCTACCAAATAAGTATTAATTAGATTTTTCATAGTCAAGTACCGTATTAGTAGAATTAGCACTCTGGTAACTGAGATACTATTTTATAAATATGAATTAACATTCTACCTGCAACATATCATTAATTCATTATAGACAATAGGCATTTGCTAGCATGACATAATTCTGCCAGGGTTGCGGAATTTGTTCGAAAGAGTCACCGCGGCCCTGGTACGCATACGGCTTTAGAAGGAACACGGATGGGTTTTAGTCAGTAAGAGTTTGACACGCCCTTCCACTCCACCCAGAGCGGAAGAAGTCATTTGATGCTTTCCCATCCTTAAAAAAAAAAAAAAAAAAAAAAAAAAAAAAAAAAAAAAAAAAAAAAAAAGCATGACATAATTATGTAAGTAAACAACAATTTTCTGTATAAACTGTATAAATTAAATATTAAATTATCATCAGTTATGCTGGTGGTCGCACCATCACATCATACTATACAATGATTCATTCGTTTTACAATTAATGCTATTGCATTATTACTATTTTGTAAAGCTAATTAGTTCTCATCATTCTAACTAATATTTGTGTTTTGTTTTTACGCTTTCATACCTAAATCGCTTAACCAATTGTGATGATTATTTGTACACAGATAGATAGGGACACAAGAGCCGGTTATAGGCTTCTTAATTGCGAAAATCTATGAAGCCGCGTGTAAAAACTTGCAGAGAAATATAAGATTCACTGGGTCTTGTATCAACAATGCCTGAGTGAATGGAAAATACTCATATATTGTTATTTATTGACTTGTAAAAGATAGATTACAGAAATGATAATGATTTATCGTTGTTTGATTACATCGTAGATATCTAGAATTTATATGTAGATGAAAAGATAAAAATATGCCTTGGTAGAATGACAGATAACACGGCTTAGAAAGAGTGTTGTGTCAGCCCAAAATAAATTTTATAATCAAAAAAATACGGCTATGTGCGAGTCGAACTCACACACGAAGGGAAACAAACTGAAAAATAAAAACAATTAGAATTTGTTCATTTTCTTACTAAAGCAGCAATAGAAGTACACGCTCTGTGAAAATTTCATCTGTTTACTAAGGTATATGGGATACAGCCTGCTGACTGTCAGACGGACGCACAGCGGAGCCTCATTAATAAGGTCTGTTTGTTACCCTTCGGGTACGGAGTTTTAAAAAGATAAATTAAAATCCACCTTCAGTTTTATTTACACCACTCTAAACAAGCACTAAGTAAGACCTATGTACATGTTTTGGTGTTAAAAAGGTATCAGAAATAATATCTATTAGCCTAAAGCCTCGGAAAATACCACCAAGCCTCGCTCTAGAAAACGAACAACTTTTCAACCAGTGAATCAGATTCAGGACACGAAATATACAGCACAGTTATACATTCACAATCTGTGACTAATTATACCACACAGTGTAAATAGTAGAGCAAACTACACATTACAGGGCAGACTGAGTGGCACCCAGTGTAACGATCTGTGCCACTGAATTATATGGAATTACAAATATATTAGTGGATTTGAATTTTGGTAACTGTAACTGTGTCGCAGGTGATTGTGGCAGGAAGTGTAATTTTTGTGGGAATGTGACGTATGTGCACTGTCTGGAAAATAAATTGACCCATTGTTGTGTGTAAGAGAAAATATTGTGGACATAGGACAACTGCTTGTGATCTTTTTTGCGTGTTTGTCGTTTGACCTGACTGCCTCGACGGTCTAGTGGTCGTAAGTATGGCTGGTAAGCGTGGAGACCTTGGTGTCGATCCCCCAGGTTGGGCAGAGTAATTGAGTTTTTTTTTTATTTAGGCATTCTGTGTGAGTCTGTATGACCAGATATATATAAAAGTAAATAAAGTAGGTTGCGTTAGATGTAGTTTCTACCTATCCCCATGTGCAAAAGGGAGTTTAGTACGTATTTTTCACAGTCAATGGCAAAAGGATCACCTCGTTTAACATGGGATATATTTTATACCTTTATATTTAGCACCCCACAAAACTTAGTTCGTAAAGAACGAACATAAGGTTCAATTGAAAACCAGAGTGACGCCACTTCTAGATATTTGGTATTTAGCTATACTGGACCTATTTAGAGCAGCCGTGGGGCACGCAATGCTATTGATTTAAAAATAAGTTTCCTTATACATATTTGTGTTTATGTGCCAAAAAAACATATTTTTCTTTTCTTTCTTTCTTGGTGTAGGTACAGTCAACAAAGCTATTTGGTATACAGGCAGCTAACTTGCAACTACTTTTAAACAATGTTGTGAGTGTGCTGAATAGATAATTATTGTACACCATACTCGGAAGTATGTCTTAAGAAATAAATATTGGCAGTGCAGTAGAAAACACAAAATTTTTGCCTGATACCACATAGCTTTGCTGACTGTACCTAGTACTTAACTAGCTCTTTGCCGAGGATGGGAAATCATCAAATGACTCCTACCGCTCTGGGTGGAGTGGGAGGGGTGTCAGACTCGAACTGAAACCCATCCGTATTCCTTGAATTGCCCTTTCTGTTCCAGGGCCGCGGTAACTGTTTCGAACAATCCCGTAAGCCTGCCCACCCCTTCCGTTAAACAGGCGTGATGTTGACATTATGTAGGTAAGTTACGTCCGTCCGATTGACCTATAGGCTATAGTAGTATATTATTAAGTAAGTAGGTACCATGCAAGGTGCATGATTTAATAACTCAGATAAGTAAGATTTTTGCAATAAATATAAATAATGACATAATTTAAAGCTATTTAGTTAATAATTCCTCAGAAATGGTATTTATTTCTGAAGTAATCATTACAGTTCACTTCGCTACCGTGTAATTGCCATGACTTATTACAAACTAACCTAAATTCGCGGAGTCGTGTATGAAAATTGTCTTTAAAATCGCTTCTGTGATTTTTATATAAATAGTTTTAGCTTACTACACATATTTGCCCACCCCATAGTATAAAACAGGAGTACTTGTACTATATTATGTTAAAAATAACCTATACCAACATGTTCGACCACGTGTTTTTACTTGCCGATAAAAACCAAAACATTATGGGTTTATGATAATTCGGGACTGGCAGCGCCATCTATTGAGCCGAGTAAGAAGTGCGGACGCAAAACAAAACAAGAACATTTGCTTCTATTTTTGAATCGCCGATGGAACTTTCCGCATTCCATACGTGTTCGCTTTTATTCCCCAATCGAGATAAAAATATACAGATTTTAATCATATTTCGTAAAAAAACTGATAAGAAGTAGCACAATAATTTATTCACACTCTCATTCAGAATGTAGCGATATATTATTTTGGAAAATGTTACGATTTTAAAAATCAATTTTAGTATAATAGTTTTGGTTGCCAACTTGGCGTGATTTGTTGAAATGTCGAATTGAAATTGACATCTTACCTTGAGGCTCAGCAGCTCATTGCCATGGTTTAATTGTGAATATTTTGCTGCGACAATGTCATGTACTCGACACGATATTTTATTAAAAAGTCTTTATACCGGTCGAAGATAGTGACCGTCAAGTCGAAGCGGCATATGGCACGTTATGTACGAAGTTTACATGGTACGCACGGTACCTACTTTATGGTTATTAAATAAACAAGGCAGTAGTGTGGAGCACAGATAAAATAATGCAGTAGGTACATAGAGCTACTTCCTCGGGCAACATTTTGACGCAGACTGACGCGTGGATAATAAATATTGTTTGATCGACATGATGTTGATACTACTGACCTGAGCAAGCACGTGAGCTGCACGTCGTTCTGGTAGCGGTTGAGCGCGGGCACGCCCTCTACTCGTACTGTGTTGACTTTCTCCCTGAGGGCGCCGCCGCAGCCGCCGCAGCGCTCGCGCAGGATCGACATGATGTTGATACTACTGACCTGAGCAAGCACGTGAGCTGCACGTCGTTCTGGTAGCGGTTGAGCGCGGGCACGCCCTCTACTCGTACTGTGTTGACTTTCTCCCTGAGGGCGCCGCCGCAGCCGCCGCAGCGCTCGCGCAGGATCGACATGATGTTGATACTACTGACCTGAGCAAGCACGTGAGCTGCACGTCGTTCTGGTAGCGGTTGAGCGCGGGCACGCCCTCTACTCGTACTGTGTTGACTTTCTCCCTGAGGGCGCCGCCGCAGCCGCCGCAGCGCTCGCGCAGGATCGACATGATGTTGGGCTGCCGCAGGAATGCTACCACCTGAGAATGAAGAGGAACTTTAAATGTAACGTCAAAGATTTGAAGCGGATATTTGCAGGGTGGTTGGTCTGGTAAGTAGCGTGCGATCATGACCCAGAACATGAGCCACACGTTGGAGTGCCCCAAGAAGGGTGCGATCGAGTAGATACAACCCAGCAGAGGCCTCCTATAGGTCTAGTGAAGATTGGGGCCAGATACCGACAGGCGAGTCAGTTGCCGTGAGAACCAACTCCTGGTTCCCTACTATGACGTGCTCATGCCATCCAATTCCGACGATGTAAAAGGGATAGTGCTATACGCTATGTATAGCTTCGTCTCTCTCTTGGAGCGGAATCTCGATCGTTTTAAGACTTCTTAGTAGGGCCCCAGATCATTATACCTTGGCAATAATTCAGCGAGTATAGGCCCTTGCCCATTCGCGCTTAATTGTCTTAGATACAGCATGGGCAGGCCTTCCACAATGATTGCCAACCAGGTGAAGGGAGTCCGCTGAATGCGGTGGTCTGCTATTGCAAATATTGCAATGCTTGAAGAGAGCTCATGTACTCAACCAGAACCAAGGCACATTGACACAGAGTCTAGCGACCCAAATCTTTTAAACGCACACAGTACTATCGAGATCAAAATACGCTCACATAATTTAAATATTGTTACCTTGTCATTATACGCGACGGGTATCTCTTGATGCGTGTTTTGCACTTGTGGGTCCGCAGCCGATAGCGGTGGCCGCGGAGGGGGCGTTGGTGCCTAAGATCATGAGAAAAAAACATTAATTAATTGTACCAGAATGGCTTATAGTACAAATATTCAGATAAATAATGGAGCATAACAAATAATATGACTCCTTGCGCTTGAGTTGATGCTTGTTCTAGGACAAACAAAGCTGCGCAAGAAAGTCAAGACAACCAAGGAATATTACCAAATACACGAATCAATCCAAAACAACCAAATAAAGAAAAACGGCATAAAAAAATCTGATCAGGCAAAAACAAAATAACCAAAAATAAAAATAACCAAGGACAAAGACAACACAGGCACAGACAAGACAATAATCTAGACGAAAACAAGCATAAACAAAAATGAATATACACGGATAACATGCGTGAAAACGAGACAACACAACGTTGAACATTCAAACCATGCTAGGTACGAAAAACATTACAATACGAATACAAAATTTAAAGATGGCAATACTAAACATGAATGAGAGATGTTGACAAATTAATATGGTACCCCAGATTTTATACGACAAATGAAAATGAGGCTCTTTCAACTGCTATGCGCTGAATATTAACGTTCGTCTTCCTAAGCGAGTATGGACCGAATGGAATGACAATATCGTCTTAACGTGCTCCATCTTCGACCACATCATCGCTTACCATCAGGTGAGATAGTGGTCAAACCATGCATAATAATAGTAAAAAGATTTGATATATATCTTTCTAAAGATACTTTATTAGCACCATGGCTCATTTATGCATGATAAAAATGACACTTAAAGTTTTGGGAGAGGTTGTTCAGCAGGATCTCATGGAACAGCGGGACAGCCTCTTTTAGGCCGCGGTTCCACCATTAAGCGTGTTTCATTTCAAGGCGGTCTACGAGGCGAGGCATAGTGGAGCCAATGATCACATTATAACTCTGCAGCCCAGGTGGAAACAAGCCTAAAGACCCAAAAACACATGCCTCAAAAGTATGCAAGTGGCTTCACTGCACCATGACAAGCTGTGAATGGTGTATGTAATTATGGCATGCAAGCCACTCGCATAAATTTGTGCCAGTTACTGGTATGGCTATTATTATAACGACGATTTAAGCTAGTTGTTGATAGCAATTAGCATACAGAAAATGGCGCCCGAACTAAAATGGCGTAGATAACAAAATGAACAGATAAAAACGAAAATGGAACAAAAACAGAAGCAAGCAAGGTGATTCCAAGCCTAGTCACCGGCGGGTCTCGGGGCGGACGGCGGCGCGCCGGCAGCAGCGGACTGAACGGGCCCGCCGCCGCCGAGCGCGGCACGCGCGGGTCGATGAACGTGGTGCGCCGCATCACGTGGTCCACGAAGAAACGCTGCCGTACCAGAACATATTGTAACTAGCCGATTTGTTTCAAAAATTGTCGAGAAGAATTTATTACTTGTCCATTAAAAACAAAGACGCCAAAACGAATGATGATTAACAATCATCTTTTCGTTTGGCTGTTGTATCAAGTTGTATTTTTCTTAATAGTTTGCAGGGAATTGGACTTCACTCTAAAAAAACCGGTATCTGGCAATAAGCATCCATTGCCACGATACCTTCAATCTTTGTTCTCTTATCCCAATGTAACTTTATGGTTTAAATAGTCATCTCCAAAAATAATCGGCTCATACATCTCCACTATCTCTCCACGTCTGTCAGCTGATCTTGAAGGTAAAAAGAGATCTCTGCCATATTACCATCTACACAATCTCATCATCTCAAGCCACCAAAATCATCAGTCAGTCACAAAACTTCACAAAGATCGCAGATCAAAACATCATCGGTTAAAAACGACTTCATCATCATTATCTCAGCCGAAAGACGTCCACTGCTAAATACAGGCCTCCCCGAAGTGTCGCCACATCGACCGATCCTATGCGTCTCGCATCCAGCGAATACCCGCAGCCTTCACCAGGTCATCGGTCTACCTTGTGGGAGGCCTTCCAGAGCAGCGTGTCTCGGTACGCGGTCGCCACTCCAGGGGAGCTACTCTCTAAACCCGAAGTCTGTAGTTTCGGGCTTAGTTACGAGCGACTTACGATTAGTTCCGAATCCGAACTAAGAAGGAAGGACAACACGATTTGGAGGTAACTGTCAAATCGTGTTGCCATTAATTCTTAGTGCGTAAGCTAAAAAGAACTAATCCTTTTGAATTAGTGTAGTATATAATGCGAATGAATAATAGTAACAATGTCGTACTATACATATAACACATGAACTTATTGAACATAGTGTTTCTATAAATTACATCAGACTCTAAGAAAGTGCTACTTATGGACTTGTGTAAAAGTGCAAATGAACACTATTCTTAGTTTTAAAATAATCTATCACGTAACATATTAAGTTATAGTTAAATTGCTTATTAGTCTTTTAGGCTTGATCGTAATTTATTATTAGGATTTTTTTTTTACAAATAAAGAATAAATAAAAAACAAAAATTCTTAGTGGTTAGGTGATACGGACTAGAATACGCCGCAACTAAACCCGAAACTACGGACTTCGGGTTTAGAGAGTAGCCCCCCTGAACCTTTCACCCCATCGACTGTTCCACAAAACTACTTAATAATAAACCGATGGTCAAATAAGATAGAAACACCACCCACCTTCCCATTCCGATCAAGCTTGGTGTCCCATCCTAGCGGCAGCTCCCGATCGGATTCACTGAACATATTCACCAGCGCCACCAGATCACGGTTGTGTTGGTAGCGCTCGAAGGAGGTCGTGTCCCTTCGGATCTTCGAGATCATGTGCTTGAGCGTGGAGTTGCCGTTGTAGAGGAGGGATGCTTCCTGTAAAAAGATGTATGATGGTTTAGCAGTCAAATATTGGAAGGTTCAGGAGGAAAGTGAGTTGTATTAAAAAACTTCCGCTTGCTTTTCAAGTTGGCAAAGAACTTTTGGTGCGAAAAATGTCGATACATGCGTTTCTGGAATTTTCTGAAGGTCTTTGTACAAAACAAAAGAGCGCAACATTCAGTGTCTAACTTTGCTTATTGGAAAACAGAAGTATTACCTTGCCAGTTTGAAATATGGTAGGGCGTAGACTATTCACCCAAAGCTCAATACACCGGAACTCTCTTTCAAAAGATCATCTTCTCTAGAGGAGAGGTTTGGACGCCTGGTCCGCTTGGTGACTGCATTCCCCAACTTTTGACGTCAGTAGCACGTGTATTAGGACATATCTGGCTTGGCTGTTCTGGCTGGCACGTGCGAGTGGCACGTGTACATGACATACCTGGCTCATGTGCAGGATGGAGTAGAAGTCGGGGCGCGCGAGGAAGAAGGCGGCGGGGTGCGGCACGTGCGAGGTGTCGGCGCGCGACGTGGACGCGCCGGCGCACGGCACGTGTGCGTGCGAGTGGCACGTGTACATGACATACCTGGCTCATGTGCAGGATGGAGTAGAAGTCGGGGCGCGCGAGGAAGAAGGCGGCGGGGTGCGGCACGTGCGAGGTGTCGGCGCGCGACGTGGACGCGCCGGCGCACGGCACGTGTGCGTGCGAGTGGCACGTGTACATGACATACCTGGCTCATGTGCAGGATGGAGTAGAAGTCGGGGCGCGCGAGGAAGAAGGCGGCGGGGTGCGGCACGTGCGAGGTGTCGGCGCGCGACGTGGACGCGCCGGCGCACGGCACGTGTGCGTGCGAGTGGCACGTGTACATGACATACCTGGCTCATGTGCAGGATGGAGTAGAAGTCGGGGCGCGCGAGGAAGAAGGCGGCGGGGTGCGGCACGTGCGAGGTGTCGGCGCGCGACGTGGACGCGCCGGCGCACGGCACGTGTGCGTGCGAGTGGCACGTGTACATGACATACCTGGCTCATGTGCAGGATGGAGTAGAAGTCGGGGCGCGCGAGGAAGAAGGCGGCGGGGTGCGGCACGTGCGAGGTGTCGGCGCGCGACGTGGACGCGCCGGCGCACGGCACGTGTGCGTGCGAGTGGCACGTGTACATGACATACCTGGCTCATGTGCAGGATGGAGTAGAAGTCGGGGCGCGCGAGGAAGAAGGCGGCGGGGTGCGGCACGTGCGAGGTGTCGGCGCGCGACGTGGACGCGCCGGCGCACGGCACGTGTGCGTGCGAGTGGCACGTGTACATGACATACCTGGCTCATGTGCAGGATGGAGTAGAAGTCGGGGCGCGCGAGGAAGAAGGCGGCGGGGTGCGGCACGTGCGAGGTGTCGGCGCGCGACGTGGACGCGCCGGCGCACGGCACGTGTGCGTGCGAGTGGCACGTGTACATGACATACCTGGCTCATGTGCAGGATGGAGTAGAAGTCGGGGCGCGCGAGGAAGAAGGCGGCGGGGTGCGGCACGTGCGAGGTGTCGGCGCGCGACGTGGACGCGCCGGCGCACGGCACGTGTGCGTGCGAGTGGCACGTGTACATGACATACCTGGCTCATGTGCAGGATGGAGTAGAAGTCGGGGCGCGCGAGGAAGAAGGCGGCGGGGTGCGGCACGTGCGAGGTGTCGGCGCGCGACGTGGACGCGCCGGCGCACGGCACGTGTGCGTGCGAGTGGCACGTGTACATGACATACCTGGCTCATGTGCAGGATGGAGTAGAAGTCGGGGCGCGCGAGGAAGAAGGCGGCGGGGTGCGGCACGTGCGAGGTGTCGGCGCGCGACGTGGACGCGCCGGCGCACGGCACGTGTGCGTGCGAGTGGCACGTGTACATGACATACCTGGCTCATGTGCAGGATGGAGTAGAAGTCGGGGCGCGCGAGGAAGAAGGCGGCGGGGTGCGGCACGTGCGAGGTGTCGGCGCGCGACGTGGACGCGCCGGCGCACGGCACGTGTGCGTGCGAGTGGCACGTGTACATGACATACCTGGCTCATGTGCAGGATGGAGTAGAAGTCGGGGCGCGCGAGGAAGAAGGCGGCGGGGTGCGGCACGTGCGAGGTGTCGGCGCGCGACGTGGACGCGCCGGCGCACGGCACGTGTGCGTGCGAGTGGCACGGCGGAGGGGGGGAGGCACATGCTCCTGCTTCTTCTTCTGCCAGCTGTGTGCGAGTCATTGTGCGGCGGATCGACTGGTAGCTAGAACGAGAGAGAATTTAATTTTAGAATAGGAAGCAGAATTCGAATGATAAAGGCGTGAACACAAGGAACACTGCAGAGTCTGTGTGATAGAAACACCAACAAATTCACGTGCAGTTATTATTTTTTGTATCTTATTTCAAGGCCTATAAGGCTCCTATTATTTCACTCAACGGTCTCTCTAAACTTTAGAAAAAAAGGTTTGGTTAATATTGCCTTCAAATCTATATATTTTGTAGGTATTTGTAAATCTCACCGCCTATCTAACTGCCGCCGCTGCACCTCAGGAGCTGGTGACCTGGGAGTGGTTCCATTAAGTCCAGGCCTCTGCCACGTGGTGGTCCTGTTGATGTGATCGATGTAGAATACGCGCCCGTGGCTGTCCATGCGCGCCTCCCAGCCTGGAAGACAATGAGAACCGTTTGAGAAACAGGGTCAAAGGACCAACCAATAGATGAATGGAAACAAAGACAAATTTAATCATAGACAAATGGGTCAATAGATAAACGGGCCAAAAGACTAATGGACCCAAAGGCCAATAAGCCAAAAGATCAGTCAATACAGTATATCCGCCGTTAGACATAGGACTCTTTACATTTTGTACGAGTTCTATTGCAAGCCCACAATGTCCCAAAAAAAAATTAAGTCAAAGTTTGTTAAGTTGAATACCGGTAAAGCCTTAAAGGTCTAAAGATATTAAGATACCAAGCCACAGAGTTAAATCCCTTCTAAAAATAAAAAATAAACGAATTTTGTGTTAGTTTTTGTTTGAATCGCTAGATGGCGCTATTAGTATCATAATGGCGAAATAAACCTTGCAAATATGTTTATCCAAAATTAACATAATAAAAGACGATTAAATCATACATTACATACCTGCCGGTAAAGGTTCTTCGCATTCAATAATCCCTCCAATCATGTTAGCAGGAAAATCACCCGTCAGAGCCATCTGCCTTGATGCCCTTTCCGGTATCGAAGGCAGCCTTATACCGGCCATGTGCCTCAGAGGCGTGGGTGAGGCCACTGCGTTGTCATTGTCATCGATATCTTCTACTGGCCTTGGTCGCCTAAGGACCACGTCTTCAGGGGGCCCTGCGTGAACTATCGTGAAATGATTACTGTTCACAAACTCCATATTCGGTGACCTTATTTCAGATGTTCTGAGTTCATTCGTGAACTCAACCATTTCGAAGTTTTCTTGTAGTCTTGCTTCAGCGTTTTGTACGGGAGGTGGATGTAGGTCTGGTGGAGGCATCGGCCTCGGTCTTCTTGCGTGGTGTGTCGGCGTGGGCGGGCACTGAGGAACAGCACCACCAGCTAACGCCGCCACCCTCGTCAACACCCTAGGGTGAGGCCGTACAGGACTCTCCACGTTATTCGTCTTATGAGGAGAGTGCTTCGGCGTCCCCTCACACCCCAAATTCTTTATCAAATGCCGCGGCAAACTTGAATGCTTCGGCGTTGACGAATCGCAAGAATGTTTCCGGTTCATCATCATCGTTCCCACGCTTGGAGTCATCGTGTTTGACTCATCGACTGGTGATGTCGAGTGCGACGAGTTGCAGGAACTTTGACTATTCGAACCGTTGTTATCTGTCTCCCTTGTCGGGGTATCCACGTGAGACGAATTTAGGAACGCCGTCATCATTGTCGGTGTAGCTCGCCCAGAATTCTGTCGCGTCAGAGGTTTGTGACCTTTTAATATTGTAATTTCTTTCTCCTCTATCTGATTTCTATTGTCATCCTCAAACTCAGAATGATTACTTATATCATTTAAAAATGTGTGTTGAGCTTTCTCTTCAGACTTGGCATGATTTGGCGTTCGGTTCACTGCGTCCACCTCATCTTTAGGAGGACTGGGCTTTTCTTTCCGTGCGAATGTTGTCGTAATATAATTATCGGGACCTATATCTTTAATAAACAGTATCTTATTCCTACTTACGCTCGGGGCGCCATCAGGTACATCTTTTGATCTCTTCTCTTCGTTTAACCTAGATAATTTCATAGAAGAAATTGTGGATTCACATAAGCTGCCATCAGTTTCAGGTGTAGCTAAGGGCGCTACATTTTGGCCACCTCTCCAAAAACTCGCCGTTGACGACGTCGCTATCTGATTGCCAGAATAAAACTCTCCTGGTTTAAAATCGTTTAGTTCTCCTTGTAAAGCAGCTGAGTTTGTTATGTTGTTGTCAGTGAAGAATTGTTCATCCGTGTCTATCAATTCAAAATTGAACGCGTCTTCGGGCTTTGTTAATTTTTTTGGCTTTCTATGTCTGGGTACCTGTGGCGGGGACAGCGCGTGCATTCTCTCGAGCGGCTTGTGTGATTGTCTAGGCGGCAGGGGTGGCACCGGCGACTTTTCCGCTTCACTGGGCACATTCGCACTCTCCACGTCGTATACGAACTTCATTATTTTGCAGGGATTCTTTGGTGACCATATTTTATAATACTCGGTGCCGGGTGAAGTGGGCGAGTCAAAGCCGCTGTTAGCTATTGATTTCTTCTTGACGCCGTTGAGCGCCTGCCCTCCGCCGCCGGTGTCGACGGGAGGGGGACACTTCTTCTTCACGCCCGACGACGTGGGCCTACAGTCTGTTGCACTCCGAGATTCACTATTTACATTTTGAGATTCTTGGCTTAAATTACTAACTAGAGATTTACTACGATCACATGTTGTTTGTTCGAGACTGTTCCCGTTACTTTCTAAAGCACTAATTGAGCATTTGTTGACGTTCTCGCTGAGATGTTTGATGTCGTGGCTGGTGCCGGGCACGAACTCGATGCGCGGGGGGTTCTCCGAGTTCATCTCGAAGCTCTCGTTGTTGTAGGAGAAGGGGGACACGTGGTCGCCGCTTCGCTTCCGCGACATTCCCTCCTTGAGCCGGTGGGGCAGCTTCTTGAGGTCCACTTTGAACCGCGCGGGGAGTGCTGACGACTCCGCCGCGCACTCCTCGCCCTCGCCATTGTAGTAGCGGAAGCATAGCAGTTGTTCACAGTCTGAAATAACCAGAAAAAAATATGAAAGTCGTTAAGTTTTCATTACTGACAAACATGGGGGATGTGTACATAAATTAAGTTGGACGCAGTACAGCGAGAAAGGCGTGTGTGTGAGTAATAAACAGTTAATATAATAATTACCTTCATAAGGTTGATTAGGCTCGTCAAGAAGCCACATTATGTCGCCGCTGGCGCATCCGGTGGCCGGCACGCGCCCGACGACACTCACGGAGCCCGCCGACTCTGCAACCAACAGACAATCATTATTTTTAATCTGATAACTTACCAAACGTAAACACTCAATGAACGACCTCACGATATCTCAATGAAAAAAATAAAATCAAGTTCTTCAGACCCAAACCGCAGGAAATAAAACCTAAATTATGAATATGAGACACTTCTCAACCATGTTATCTTAGGTACCTACATAAAACTTTATAATATTAATGTTTTTAAATCAGATGCATATTCAATGAAGCTAATTTGCATAAAATAATAAAAGGAAACCATCAGGTTCACGTTAGCGAGAAACAAAAGCAAAAATGGCGCTCGCAAAATCTCATTTAGAGCGGCCGGCGGGCGAGCGGGTACCAGCATGAAATATAAAACGCGCAGGTGCAAAAGAGTCGACATTAAAAACAAACAACAAATGAGGCAAGTACGCAGTAACAGAGCTCAGAGACCCTCCGCTTTTTTATCTAACAAAAATCAAGCAGGCGTAGGCTGGCCGGGCGCAGTTCGGCGCAGGCGCATCACAAATTATGCGCCCGACGTAATCACCGGATGCGGGAGTCGCCCGCACATTTTATGCGAAATAATCGAAGCCACCGAATTGCCAGTTAATTGGGGAAACACGACCATAAATTTCACGGGGGCAAATTGATTCCGCAAGTAAATTTAGCAGGCTCAGCCGGCCATTATCATATTTTGATTGGGCTAATATACGAGCGGACGGCTAACATCTTCCTGTCGCTGATTAAGTGTTCGATGCCGTCATAAACATCGAAACTTAGTGCGCACGTTAGCTTCCCTGTCAAACCTTGCCTTTATTTTGAACGCTCAAACGTCCTGTCCAGGAAGACATCGCGATATCTGCACGAAAAGGAAAGGGCGCGTCGTGGAGCAAATACTCAGGCGGATACACGTTGGACAGGATAAATCGCAGTATTATCTCGAAACTGTTTCCGTTTGGAAATAATTACTGGGTTCTAGAGGCAGACGCAAGATCGATCGCTGTCATTACTTTTTTGTTTCGACTCATTTGTTAGAGCTTTTTGGGTAAGGACATTAGCAGATAAGCACGTAGCTTCATACGTTGGAGCTTGTCGAGTGACGGCAATTTCCTTTGGAGTGATCTGTTTCGAGGGGTGATGATGGAGCTATGTCGTCGCTGTCGAGTCAGAGTTCACGTGGTGGTGTGGTCGTGGACACGGTGACGCGCGCGGTGACACAGAGGGCGTTATTTCCGGGCGCTGACGCAACATCCGCGCGCTTCCGTCCGCAGGATACGGAGGAGATACAAATGTCGCGCTGCGGAGATCAACCGCTGTGCTTCCGCGGATTTGCGATAATGATGATAAAGCACTGTGATGACTACACCAGACGTAGTAGGCATGTAGGTTACGCTACGCAGTCACCGACATTATAGCGATTTCTGTAACTTTATGGCACATAAGTACAAAAACCTATCAACAGATTTCTATCTGAATATTCTTCGAGTTGTTTAGGGGTCTATTGATGGATTAACGACTTTGATTGATGCTTTACGTAGCTAAGGAGAAATTACCGATCAACTCGAATTTATTGTTCGAAAAAAAACCTGTAAAAATTGGCTTACATGTATTTATTTCCAACGGATGACAAAATATAAATTCCTGGATTATCTACAAAGTTTATTTTTAAACAACTGATAGACATACTCATCATTTTTCTGAGAGGGTGACGAGGGAGAGAAAAATTCACATTAGTAGGTACCATGTTTCCGCTCATTTTCGGGAATAGAGAACCATAATCATATTCCTACATGAAAAGGAAACATCTGGTATTAAGATCACTTCCCGAATTTCTAGAAAAAAATGCCTTGTGATGTATCGGATAATATATGAGGTACAAACCATTCATATGTTCCTTCATATTTACAAGCTTCATGCAGCGAACAGGCGATGACGGAGTTATAAATATTTGCGATATTGAAACTAAGTGCATTACGGGAGTAGGAAACAATAAACAGTATCCGATATACCACACGGATACACAAAACAATTTAACATTGAAACATCTAAAAGCTGAAACGCAATAAAGCGAAATCCACTTGGCCTTTGAATAAAAACAACACCGCTTACACTACTCGTATTCAAAATCCTTTACGCCCCAGTCGCCATTTTAATTAAAAAAACAAACGACGATCAACAATGACGAGTTGACTATAACAATTCTCTATTGCTACTTTCACATCTATTAAATACGCTCAGATTGTTGACAATCATGTTTTTAATATGTATATCGGACATTAGTCACATCTCAACGCTCCTTAGCAGACCTTAATCAAATTAATTTAACTTGAACGCAGCAAATATTGCAATGCGTTCATGGGAATTAGTCATTAGAAATTCAAGCAGCACCAAGCTCCTCTAGCAAGCACCGCCATGGGAAAAGCCATAGGAAGTATTTATTAAAACATGAAAACAAATTACCATGCGATTAAATTTAAAATTCATAGCAGCAATTACATGAATCACGATTAACGTCACTTATGGAACGCATAGGAGATTATCATAGTGTAAGAAGTGCAAGGGCAATGCGGACTATGTGTCACCTTACCGACCGTTTGGCGGAAGCCAGCAGTTAAACTAAACGTCGGTCATTCCAGGACCCCTTGAACACATCTGTCACTTTACGCCTACGCCCCGATGTGTTTAAGTGAGTTTTTTACACGCCGACATGATATGTCTTAAGTGGTGCCCTCGGTTTCACACGATGTGTGTCAGACACCTCGTATCCTCGAATTGGGTAAACAATACGGCTGTCGGTGATCATGACAGTTACGTGTCTGCCACTTAAGGGTTTTTGCTTTTGAAAACAAGAGAAAGGATTCAGCGGTATCAATGTCCACTTGACTCCGTACGTGTGACAACACTTAAGAGTACCTAGTGGTTAATGCTACCTCAGCAGCACTTCAGCAGGTTAGTTTTTCTATCATAATATGAGTTATTTCTTAAGAGACAGATCCTATAATACACCTTAACGGCCAATTATCGCCTTAGGATAATAGTGATTTTCACAGTAACAGGTCTCTTATGATTGGTACTGCAAATAACACGTTTCACTCGCATAAAAACGAGCAGTAAACACCATAGTTACAAATGTTGCACACATTTTTTATCCGAGCCAAAAATAGACTAGACTCTTACCCATATCCTTCTTAAAATAAACGAAATTACATTTCGAAGTGAGGAAACGACAGTTTAAAGGGGTCGGCTCGATGACAGAGTCCCATTAGGCAAGTGACGATTGGACAGTTTCACGACTCTCTTAAACTCTGTTTAGTCTCTTCAACGTTGAACAGAGCTTTGTTTCCATTTCACACGAATACCTTTCAGCGTATTAACAAGTTGTTGACGAGAGGATCTTAAATCAGCTTTATTTTCGTCTTCACATCCTTTACGATGGTAAAGATGTTTGCAGTTGCAGGTTGGACGTCATTCAACGCGTTTGTATTGTTTGTTTGTTTCTTCCTTTGTAATTGAGATACGGTTGCGTTTGCGTTTGCCTTAACTAGCACGATCTGCCAAGAAAATGATGCAAGTAACCTAAGAGAAGTTTTTTGTCGTCGTTTTCTGAAATCATTAATGGCAGAACACTTTTTAGAGGCCTTTAAAATGTTCAGTTCGAAAATGGATAACTGGTGAGTATTTCAACACAAAGCTTCTTGTGCACACGCGTCTACTATTGTCTCTTCCTGTATAATGTGCTGTTCTCGACTTTGAGAGCAGAATACCGTAAGCGCTGCACCAAAACCCGCATTGCTAACAAGTGAAAGTGTTGGGAGTAAAAACTCATTACAAGAAATTGAAACCGTAACAATTGCGCCAGAACCGCGAAGCGCATTTAATAAATGAGAGAAGAACCTACTCGCCGTCATAAAATCAGCCAATGTTAATACTTATTTTACCTTTCGATTCATTCAAAAGGTCCATTAAGGACCGGTTAATTTTACGAGTAAAGACCACTTAAAATTCCGAAGGGTGGGCACAAATCGGCTCGGATATTGAATGTTGCGGAGACAGAGCATCGTCTGTGCCCATTAGCACCTACACTGATAAGTTGACATTTACCGTCTTGACTCTACCTACTGTCAATAGGCTGACAAATGTGTCAATGTACCCGAGTTTGATGAAGGACGAAAAACATTAAGAGCACAGAACGAATTTAAGACTGAGAGATACAAGACGTACAAAGACTGTTTAATTTTAATTTAAAATTTGACATGACACAATAATATAATTCAGTGAAGCAATTCAATTTAATTTACTGGAATAAATTTAATCTAATTAAATTCAACGTATTTTTTTTATAATTTATTTTAATGTATTGGAATGATTTTACCCTATTTTTAATTTAATTCTGTATATGTAATATCATTCTGTTTTGTAAACCTAGTTATATGTGCATGCTGTGGTCTCCTATAACTGAAGGAGCACACGTAAATGAACCACTTGTATCACTATGACTATGTTGTTCTGTGTATCCTTTGTTGGAGATCCAAATAAATAAAGACCAAGTAAAAGGACCAAACTAATTGCGTATCTGAACTCAAAACCAGTCACAAGTTTATCTAAATTGATCGTTTCATAGAAAAGACAAGCTCAGCTGCTTGACCTTCGTTGATTTTCCGCCGTCCATATGTAAATCCGGCGTGACTCATTAGCGTCTAATCGCAATAGTAGAATGCGCGTACGCCGCGGCCGGGCCCCTGGAACACACTCCGATACTATTGGAACTGATTGTGATTCATTATAATAGAATATTCATTAGTAAGTGAATGAGGGCCTCACGTTATAAGTATCGTGTGACGGTGTGATGTCATGACTTCATGACAGGTAGTAGATACTTACCCAAAGATTCATCGCAATTTAAATAAGACCTGCCTTGAAAAACTAAAGTGTTTCAACGTTAATTACTAAGCTCAACTACCTACGTCAGGTACAAACAACCTTGTGGTGCCCGCCCGAGCAACCTCGCCACCTCACCCGTGCCAAATAAGGCGTGATATTATCTGACCATTTGATATGGTTGTCACCTCATAAGGGCCACTGGATATGGCCGGAAAACACTGCGCCCATGCGTTAGCCATGCCTCTCCTACAATGGCTGCGCTAGTTACCCAATAAGGGATCCAAGTGTTAGACGGAGCTGCCTGTTATCACCATCTAAGGTGATATGGATGCGGCGAGCCAATAACTTACCGTAGAATTGAAGAAATCATCATTTATATTCAGTCGCCTAGTTTATTATCATTGTGGTTAGGAAAACAAATTCAGATACCAAAAGATGTAATTGAAGCGATAGACAGTGGCGTGGGCGGCGCGGGCGCAACTCGGACTGTATCATGGCACTCGCCGGGCCACTCAATTATGGTGGCCAGGTCTAATAGGGCATTTAACTGTCAATTACAAGTGATCGACTCGCTCGCCAGATAACTGTTCCAGATTGATACCATTGTCAACGAGCTAGACGAACGGGAGATTAGAAATTTTGATTACCAAATTAAGTCATACTCCGTCGTCACGAAAGACTGTTTTGATTCACTGTACGAAAACAAGGTATTTTAGTCAGTTCTACGTAATATCGTATAAATTATAAATAAAAACCCGGTTTTCCTCTACTATTGTTTCGAATCGGCATTCTTCTTCGGAATGTGAGATAAACATTCTCCGCGAGCAAAACTCGACCCACTAATTTAGATACATTCTAAATATAACATAAAGAAATGTAGTTTAGATTAGCGCAGTATCGATCGCCACGTGCGGTCCATTGATCGTGCGGATGGCGCGGAGGGGGGGTGGATTCATTCATTCATATTGCGCACGCGCATCGATCGCGACCTCGCCGCGGTCGCCCGCGCCGGCGCATGCCGCCCGCGCCGCGCACCTCGCACACACCGCTAAATGCATGGTTCACATTACTAGTGTCATAATCATAAATTATTCCGACGCCTTGTCATTCCAAACTAATCCATAACAGAGCCAATGAACTCTTACGACGTCATTGTTATGAGAGATCGCTTTATCTTTAATCCTCGATCGGGACCGATCTCTAATTCTGTTGACAGTCGTCCCATACAATAATAACGACTTGTTGTCAGTGGGACGTCGTATGACTACGCCTACACCGCAATTAAGTAACGTGGAATGTTGATCCTAAAGGTGAGTGTAGGTGACAACGAAAATATTAAATTAACTAGTCGATTAGGTAATAAAGTAAACGTGCGTTTGCCTGGTGAATTAGGCAAGTGCTAATATTTGCGGACACCTACATCCGCCAACCTGCCGCATGCCGGGCGGCCGCGCCGCAGCTCGCCGAGTCAATAAACTCCCTCTATGTTTTACTAGCTAACACTACGAAATGGAGTAACTAGAAAGTGCATGGGGGCGAAATCAATTTGCTTTTGCGCGGTACAGATGGAACGCAAATATTGAACGGCCCAACAGACTTCATTCATACAAATTGCCACATTTACCACCTTCGTGTTAATGATAGAATTAAAATCACGTCAAGATGTCATCCATCCGATGATAGTGGTTATAGTAATCTGCATAATATATTCACAGATGTTGAAGGAATGCACATTTGAATCAGATTGTAGGAGGAGGCAGAACCTTTGATGTCGAAGTAAAGTGTTGCAGCAGCACTAAGCGCTTAATTATGTAAATCCAATACAACTAGCGAGGTAAACCAGTAGGTATAGGAAAAACAAGAAGGTAATGCAAGCATGCTTAACATGCAGCATGCGCAGAATTTCGTTACAGGTTAATAAATAAAATGGCATAAACATAAGGAGGATGACCACTCTGTGCAGTTGCGCATTATGGATACAATAACAAGACTTTATCAGCAACTCGATCACATCGGAGGATCAATCGTCAAACATCGCCCACCAATTCCTTCCCTATCGCGATTTCAATATGAATACTGGTCTTTATCACATATTGTCCCCAATTAGAGAAGGTTTAGCACCGTGCCATATAGGGGACAATACTAATCTGTGTGACAAGTGTGTGTGACAGTCGTCGGGCGGGGGCGGTGCCTCGGTGTGACGGAGTGGTGCCGCGGTGGTGAGCGCTGCCAGG